>JAQIWH010006878.1:0-12192 GCA_034695005.1 Cryptops parisi
TAAACAACTAGCGATATTTAATTTTATTATACACAAATTTAATATATTTTAATGGGAAGAGAAACACCATTTTTTTTAAAAATTAAAAGTTCAAATACTGAAACTGCGAATGGAAACTGAAACCTAAGATTTGTTTCTGTCTGTCTTGAATAAAAGATTGTCCTTAAAAAACAAAGTTTTTTATATAATCTTGTTCTTACCACTCCAGAAAAGTGTTTCTGTCCCCCGTTGCACAAATTGCACTGGGCCGCATTGCAGGAAGTCTTTGTCATCCCTATTCTTTAACCCGGCCAGGATCGCCTAACTCTCAAACAACTCTTCAACTGGTTACCTCACTTCCATCATCTCTCATTTTCTCTATTGTTGTTGTAAGCATCTTGACCTTCTCTGCATCCTGAGCCACCAATTTTGGAGAGCGGACCGTCAAGCTTTGATGACTTTATACAAATATTTGATCCGCTTTTGTCTCACCTACGTCTCAAGTCGTTTTCTGTTTTGCTGTCGCTGTCTCAAAACCAAATATCTACCTACATGTGCATGGAGAGCAGTGAGCGCTCATTTTATCACCTTTTTGATGAACGGAATTGAAGTTAAATGACTAGGTTAATTTCCATTCATGCTAACCCTGCATTTCCTTGTCTACAATCAGCCTTATTCACCGTCCTACACTCGCATGTTTCATGCCACTCATCCTCTAGGCAGCTGAGCAATTTTAACCTGCTGCATGACTTCTAGCCTTCCTCTGTCCATCACTCTCACCGCCTTACCTGGGACCTCTCTGAAACCCTCCTCCTGGACCTCAATCTTCTCCAGAAATCTTCTACTGTTCTGTTTAGACTCAACTCCCATAGCGTTCTTCAAGCGCTCCAGGACCTTATTTTGACCAACCTTTTGGTCATTATTATCCACCGGCTCCTTCACCTCCATTACATTCTTTACAACTCCGTCATGTTCTTGTGGGTGTCTGGTCATGTTGGCATTGCTGGGAACTGCAGAGCTGACACTGCTGTAAAAATCAGCCTTACCTGCCCTTCATTCACCCACCTTGTTTCTCTTCTTTGATCTCCAAACGTGGTCTAAAGCCTTCCTTCGCTTGGTGTGATACTATGAATGGATGTTCATCATGCACATTAAGCTTCGAACCATCAAGTTTTCTACCACTGTCTGGCTATGTTTTACAACTCCGTTCAAAAACATGAGGTTGCTCTTGCTTGGTTGAGACTTGGTCACACTCAGTTTTTGCATGCCTACCTTCTTTGCGGCAAGTTCCTCTTTCTGCGCCCCATGTGCTACCCATGTTACTGTCCAACATATTCTCGCTGATTGCTCTCTCATATCTTAGGCAACTGTCCCTTTGAACTTTCCTGTCTCCCAATATGCGCTATATTTATTCCCGTCGCATGCCATATGACAAGCCACCGGACAGTTGATACGCCTCTCAATATTAAATATTTATCTACCTACTTCCCCCATCTTCCACTTCCTGCATCTCTCTCATTTCAATGATCGCATCTCATTCTCCTGTGTTCTTCCCTCTTCCTTTCTTTTTCTTTAATTCAGTGGGCGCTATATTACTTTGCAGTTGGTGCACCTCACCCTTCCACAACTACCTATCTACCTACCTATCTAAAGTTAGGTTAAACATAGACTGCTGTACGCAGTCTACGGATACGCAGTTTAATTATCTACTGTAGACAGGCAAGCACAGCTAACAGTTTTTTTTTATCATAAACAGGCAAGTTCTGCGTATATCTAAACGTTCTTTCTTTTAGCGAAGACACGTTGGACTTGCAAATTTGGGAAAAATGGTAGATTTGTTCAGTTGGAGAAGAAGAATGGGCCGCGGTCGACAACAACAAGCTGCATGCTATAAAAGATACAGTCAGTGTGGCCAACTTCTTTTTCTGACGTTAGAAAGAAAGGTGATGCTGGCACGGTTACGGATTGGACATATGCAATTTTTCCATGCATGTCTTCTTTTTCGTAGGAAGTTTCTGCCTTGGTTCCCTGCATGTAATACCCAGGTGCATTTCATTATGTCCTGGTAGATTGCTCACTTTATGAACCTCTTTGCAGAAGGTGCCTTCTGCCTCTCACTCTTCCAGAAGTACTGGGAAAACTTGTTTGTACCATCCATCGTTTCTTTAGGTTCTTAATCTGTTGGGTCTTAACCAAGTTATCAATATGTTTTTTGTGTTATGTGTATCTCTGTGGGCACCATATGACAAGCCTTAGGGCAGTTGGCGTACCTCTCAAAACCAAATACTTACCTACTTTTAATGTAGACAGACAAGTTCTACAGTTAACAAAATAGTTATCATAGATAGGCAACTGCTGCAGATAGCACCACACAATCTTTTTTTCACTTCCTCAGGGTTGAAGTGATGTGGGTTTCTCCTTGTGATGACCCAGGGTGCAGTAGTGCCCTCTTGCTTTCTTAAGGGGACCTTGCTGTAAGCTGAACACCAACATTTTCTCCTCTATTCTCCTCCAATTCCCACATTCCTTTTCTTTCCCTCGTCCCTCTCCCTTTCTTACCCTCCTTGTTTTCCTCTCTAGAGGTACCCCTTTGCTGCACCCTACAGCTTCTGGTGGCAGGTTTGCAGTGAGTGGGGGTGACATTGACTGGTTCTGGGGGTGTTAGTAATAATTGGAAACTTGATGATTCAGCTGTGTAGTTCAAGTACTATGTTGTACTCCCCCAGAGGCCAAATGCCCAGAGGTATAGGAGGAGGGACAGAATTTCCTGTTTGCATTCTCTCTTGCTTCGACACTCGTGAAAAACACCTTGGGAGAGGCTAGCGTGGAATTGACCAGGAGTCTTAATGCTAAGATTTAACTCTAAGATGCCAAAAGCCATGGCATCTTAGAGTTCCATGGCTTCTCTATGCGCTTAGGCTCCCCGATCGGAGAGAGTTCTTAAATTTTTTCATTGCTCTATTATGGTCATTATTCAAGTACCTCTATATAGGTATTATAAGTACTATTATAGGTATTATTTAAGTACCTCTACCTGTGGTTACTTTTATTACAAGTAGTAATGTGGTTTGTCTTAGAGAATGCACATGTACCACACTCAGGCCCGTGTGCAAGACTTTCAAAAGGGTGGTTGAAGGGGGGGGGGTTGACAAAAAGAACATTATCTTTTCATACAATAATACAAACTTTAATACATTATGTATATTTACACTATGTAAAGTACATACTAAAGTAATGTACTTTAATATACTATGTACATTTATATTTAGTGTACTGTACTTTAATGTACAGTAAGTGTACTTTCAAGAAATTCTTCTGAATAAGGAGGAGGTTTAACCCCCAAAACCCCTCTCTTGTACATGGCCCTGACCACACTGCAAAGCTTTGGACAGCTGGTGTATCTCCTAAACCCCAACAACTTACCTGGACTTACATTCTAGTAAAAAATATCTTTTTGAATGAACTTGAAAAATTATTCATAAATGTTTATTGTAAAAATGATAATGTTGAACATAGTAGGAATGAAGTGCATGCAACACTGATATTACAATTTATTTAAAATATGAACTTGTAGAAAAAATATTAAAAATTTGAATATAAAATAATTTTTAAAATATTTTAACTAGGGAATTTTAAACTGGTTACAGTTAAAGGGCAGTAACTGGTCAGTTCCAATTTTTAAAATTTTAGAGAAGATATTTTTAAACAGTTTAATTTTTTATATTATAGCAGACTCTTGAGATCAGACACAATACGTTTCAGGACACGGTTTGAATTTTCCCATACGAAAAATTATAGTTAAATTAATCCATTTAAGATCTCCCCAAATTTACCCACTATACAACATTTTATGTGCCATTGCAAGATCTTATTAGTAAATAATGGTAAAACGAGTAGATTTAATTTCAACAGTTGAATGTTTGTTACATTTATAATACATATATAAAAAATGTTGTGTACTAAAATAAGAGGAATACTACTGTCCAATGAAAGGTGAATTATCCTTTCCTTTCTGTACTTTACTAATTGAGGGTTGTAGTTTATTAACATTATGACTAGTTAATTTTTTTTTGGAGAGAAATCTGTCTTATGTTATTTGTTTTTGCATATTTTTTAAACAGACCACCTGATTTTTTGCTCGGATTTTGAGTTTATGTTCGAATTTTGAGTTGGTTGTAAGTCGAACCATTCCGATCTCAAGGATCCATTGTACATATACATAACACAAATAAAACGTATAATAACAGAGGTAGGTCAACAATCAATACTCCTAATTTTAGAAAGAATTGGCTAAAATATTCTCACAGACTCACAATCTGAACTAGCTGTGGTGAAAAAGTGGATTCAGTAAAAATTGTTCACACTTCAGTAAAAATTGGAGCTGCCCGGTTACTGCACTGAGCCCTTCGGTTTTTCAATGGGCCACAACGTTTTCATCACTTTAATCACTGTATTGTAAATTAAAGTTTTTGAATCAATAGCCCAAACAAAATCTTCATGAGTAAACTTTGAATATGGTACTCTGTATTTTATAGTCAAGTTGGATATTTGTTGAGCCAATTCTGAAACATCTATGGGATCAGCACAGATATCACTGTCACTCCAGTAAAGGGCAATGGGCAATGTAACGTTGTTCATGTCGTACATCGGAGGAGTAACCTAAATAATTGTATAAAAATCTGTTAATATTTTAATGGTGAAACTATTACACTATTTTGTTATTGTGGGGTTTCAAATCACCCTTTTATTGGTATTATTGTTTGAATTTATTAGAAACTTTGAATTAAATAATAATTACTCTAAATTGTAACAAATTATTTTCTCTTGGTTGGCTCAAGTGATGCTCAATAGGTATAACTTTGACCAAAATGACAAACAAATTTTGGTATTTAATAACTCTCATCATGTTGCAGTTATTTAGAATTTTTTTGTTGAGAAGGTCTTTCAGCTTGCTCCACTACCCCATGTGCTCTGATTGCATTCATGCTGGGTCTTCTAGGAACCAATGTGATTACTTTTTGAAGCTGTCGGGTCTTGACCAACTTATCCAGTGTGCTGATTAGGTCATATGCTCATGTAAGCGCCATATGACAAGCCTTAGGGCAGTTGGTGCGCCTCTTAAAACCAAATACGGTAAAACTTTGATTAACCGTTACCGTCCGGACCAGGGCTGTGATGGATAACCGAATAGACGGATAACAGGAATCTCTTAAGACCAATTATAAACTCGTGCAAACTTCCAGTTAGGCCATCCATTAATTAGCAAAATTAATTCAACTGTTTACTACATTGCCTTCAGCTGGCTTTTGTTTGTCGAAGATCTACAAGTTTAATTACTTTACATGATAGTTAACTACTTAGTTTAACTACTATCAATAATGCTAATAATTAACCACTGTAAATTTTCAGAAATTTGCAGTGCCATTGTAGAATATCTTCTTAGCATATCAGGTCAAATACTTACACCAAGAAGGTGTAAAATTTTAAACAAATTGTTTAAAAAGATGGTTATTTTGTATGCATTCCTCCATGCTATTTAAAGCTGATCCGTCAAGTTGAAACAAATAATAAAATAACCATGAAAACATAACTAGTAGTTCTGTGAACAGTAGACCTCACTCCGATAAAAAATTTAAAAGAAATTAATTAAAAAAAATATTTAAAATTTGTTTAATGCGATTGTAACCAAAATTGAACTCGATGTGTGTTTAGCTCTTCTGAATAACTTGTGCAAGTTTCCTCAGCTAACATCTAGTTCAAATCTAGAGAGTGGACATTTCTTTACACTAATTGATTTGTAAAACTTCAAGTTTTAAAGTAAGATTAAAATTAGTAAAATTAAACTTAAAAGTCTAACAGTTAGATTAGAGTTCTTAGAAAATTATTCTCTTCCAATTGATATAACTTGTGAAATTATTTAAGGAGTTTCAAAATTAATAGTCAAATTTTGTAGTTGTAATTAATAAATACAGTGCGATTGCAACCAAAATTGAACTCGGTGTGTGTTTAGCCTTTCTGAATAACTTGTGCAAGTTTGAAGTAAATCAATTGAACTGTTCGCAAGTTATCGTGTTACAAATGCGCACACACACGGACAAATGCCATTTTGATCCACTACTCACAACAAGACCTCACTTTGTTCGGTCAAAAAGCAATTAACTTTTTATATTAGCCAGTTGCCACAGTGGAGTAGTTGAGATTGAGGAAAGCAGTTATAATTACTTAACTACTTTAAAGTAGTTAGAAAAGTAATTGTAATTACTGTTACAAAATTGTAGTTAACTAGTAGTTATAATTACTTTATTTAGACGTAGTTATTAATTGTAGTTGAATTACTTTTAAAGTAGTTGGTGCATCACTGCGTACAACCATTTGTAGCCCACTTTTATAACAATGGTTATTCTTAAGGTTTTCAGTTATTAGAAGAAATGAAATGATCGTTCAAGTTACCTGACCATATTTTATCAGATTTTCTTTTTTACCATAGTCGTAACGTCTGAATCCAGGATTCATTAGCTTTAATGAAAATATTTCACAGGTTGATTACTGTAAATTTAACTTTTATATTGCTCGTATGAAAATTTCTTTTCAAATAAACAAATAATAATTACCTGTCCATAATGCATAATAGTTTGAACTGATGCACCACCTGGTGTAGCAGCGACATAGACTGGAAAACGTGTCTAAAATTGAAATAATGTTAGTTTTGTTTGCTGTTGTGTACAGGTTATGTTCTTGAATAGAAAAATGCAAGTAAGGCCCTGCTCATATGTCAGTTCATTTCAGATCGTCATGAAAAAGTGAAAATTGCTGATTGCATGACCTAGTTCTAGTAACTTACAAGTACTCATGGGCATAGCTAGGGGGGGGGCTAGGGGTAACTAAGCCCTCTCTAGAAAAAATTTAGCCTTCCCTAGAAAGATCGTGACCCAATAAAAAAACCCAATAAAAATCGCAAGTAACTTAGGAAAAATCATCATATTTTTCGAATTATGCCAATAGAGAACATGAAAGTATTGTAGTTACCTGTTAATAATTGAAATTAACGAAAAGATTAACTTTTAGAAATGTTAAAAAATAAGAAAGGAGGCTTAGCCCCCCCCCTCTAGACTTTGAAGCTAGCTATGCCCATGCAAGTACTGGTTTTTAAAAGCCTAACAGCATGTTTACACTACCATATGTGCATGATAGTAGAGCTAGGCTTAAAAGAAACTAAACATAGGTATCTTCGACTTCAGCTGACAAGCATGATCTTGGTGAAACCCACAGCAAAAGTGGAAAAAATCCAAAACATAATAAACATGGGTTTAATTAAAAACTACCAAAAAGCTGGGCTTAATGTAGAAGCCTACTCTTAATTTAACAAGGTGCACATAATCCATTTACATGCTTAGTGAAATATATCCATTATGACATTGAATAATGATGATGGTTATCTTTAACATGACTGAAATCTATTGTATCTGTTGCAACAGGTTAAAAGAACGGGAGTTAACCATTCTTTAGTAAAAGCAGTTGAATGAGTAGCTGTTTACTAAAAATAAATAGCTACTGGTATAGCAAATTGGCATTACCATTATGTGACATTATGTTAAATGTGAAGTAGGTGTTTTGAATAGGTCATGCAATAACAATGATTACTAATGATACATTACCACGTTAAACTGTGCAGCATCAAAACCCGCAATAAGAACTGGAAGCCAGTCACATATTTCTTTAATAGGTGAACTGCAAAATGCACTAGCCAGCTGTGCAAGGAATTTATTGAATGGACTTTTTGGTACAACCTCATAGCCACCAACGAGGTTGACAAGAAACTGAATGTCATGGATGAATGGTTTTAAAAGTATTAATGGAGTTCTCTCATGTTCTGCTGAGATGACAGGAGCCATCATCATAGCTGAGCGTACCTAAAAAAGAAGGTGGATGGATTGTTAAGTTTTATTGAACCCAGAATTAGGGGTCGCATTCGATAAAATATCGATAATTTATCCATAAATTATTGTTTCTTTTTATCGATAAATAAGTAGAAAGTGTAATTAAATTATAACTCCCTACTTTTTTTACGTTCACGCTCAATAGAAGTTTTTTCTGTTGTACTTTATTTGCAAATTAAATTTAAAGGAAGGGTTATATTTCAAGTGACTAGTTAAATTCTCTTCGAGTTTGTTTGTGACATGTTTGGTATCTTTGACCACAGATGTATCTGTATGTACTGTATAGTTATGGATAGGCGATAACATTTTTTGGCAAATTTGGCATATTTTATCATGATCTTCATGGATGCTTATATCTAAATTATTCTTGTTAATGCAATTCATTAATGCCTTATGTTTCTCGAAATTTCATTTTTTAAATAAAGATAAAAAACAATTCTAAGTATCATTATCATAAAGTCAAAAGATCTCATTATTGTCTTATGTTTTTAAAATGTTACCGTACTTTCTAAATAAAATTACGTTTTATGGTTTTGAAAATGTTACTTTTTTAAATAATGATAAAATTGATACCCTGTGTGTAAAAAAACAAAACAAAACTCAAAACAAAGGTATGGCAGTCATAATACCAAAGGATCTCATTAAAATTTGTTTTTTATAATATTGTGATTTTATTTTATAAGGCAATCAATTTAACTAGAAATCTATCTATAATTTATCAATAATCCAAATTTTTATCAATAATTTACCGATAAAAATATTTTTGACAATTTGCGACCTCTACCCAGAATCCCGTGATGCTAAACCTGAGATCAACTCACTTTGCTATTATATTCAGGTCTTTCAGAGAACATCACAAAAGCTAGTGTTGTACCCATTGAATGACCAATATAGTTGGTCTGGTTGAATCCAGTTTTCAAAAGCACAAAGTCAATGATTGCTGGCATGTCAAATCTTCCCATTTCATCAAAGCTTGGAAGAAAATAATGAAAACGCAAGAATTCAAATACCAACATTGCATTTAATTTATCTTGAAAGTGTATTTAGTGTTTGATACTTTAATGCAAGATGATAAATCAGTGTTGAATCAGTTATGAGCTGAACACCAATTAGGGACCAAGCATGCTTACATTTTGTATCCTTACATGCCTTGAGTTAGCTTGGAAAAGTACAGACTTAGAGGGACTACATTTGACTAGTGGCAGAATATGACGTGCGAATTGGTCTTCTCACTTATTCAGTGCTGATTTTTCAAGGTGTAACAGTGTATAGTATGCTACCAATGGAAGCCTTAATTAAATACAAGGTGTATCTGAAAGGTTTAGGAACATAAACAGAATATGACTCGTTAACATGGGGTCGGAAATGCTTGCTTCTGGAGTTACAACGGTTTGAAGTTTGCCTGCAATAGGAACAACAAGCTAAGCAATTTGACGTGACAATTTTGCCAGAAATTGCAAAATGCTAAACTTTGCACCATCTCTAGGACTTTACAGAAAATATAACCTACTTTTTAAATCAGGGGTGTGGTGACACGTTCTTTCCCTGATTTTTTCCTCTGTGTATTAAATTATATTGTGATATGATGAACATCACATTTAGCAACTCATATAAAAGCATTATTAAGCTGGGTCAACTGGTAAAGGAACAGTCATAAGTTGAAAGAAGCAAGTTCGATTTCAGATGAGGGTTTTTTTAGGTTTTTAAAAATTTTTTTTTTAGAATTTTCTTTTGTCCCGTGCAGAGAATGGGCTTACAGCTAGTATGTTATAATGTGTTTTTACATTGTAAAGTGCTAATTTACCATTGATATCTTACCTGAAGTCCCAAAATTCTTTTTCTTTAGGATTCAAACGCACATGCTTGCGACCATATGTATTACCTCGAATATTGGACAACCAAACATCGTAACCAGCATCGGCCAAAATAAAGGCTACAATCATGAACAATGGTATTTTAAACACTTCATAATTTTAGCATAACAGAAATGAGAAATGAAGTTTTAATTCAAAATCACAAAGAAATCGTTTTGTAAGCAAAAATTGTGAAATTTAATTTTTGATTGAAATTTTTTAAACTGTATGGTATATAAAAACACTGACATAACTCGCTCTTTCATCACAGTTGGGACCAGGGCATTGATGAAAGTTGGAGTATTGACAAAAGTTGAAGCATAGAAACGGTGACCATATTTTACAGGAACCAAAAGAATTTGTTTTGCCTCTGTTTCTGTGTTATTTGTTGATTTTCCATTTTTTTTCTAATTTAACAGTACTAGAATTTGATTCAATCGCATTGCTGAAAATGTTTGAGAAGGGATCCCATTTTTGTCTAGTATCCCACGAGAGCCACAACATACCACTGAATATTCACTATAATGTATGGCATTATTTACTATAAGAACCTACCTAAGCTTTTAGCAGGGGTATTGAATACCCAAACAATTGAAGTGGCAAGCATTCCATGTTGCACAATTACAGGTTGACGGGGTGTGTTATCTGGACCTGATTTTCCATGAGGTATTCTTTGAATAGTGAGGATGTATCCATCTTCTGTGGTGACATTATATTCTTCTGCTGGATATTTGTAGTAGCGAATCATCTCAGTCTATCACAGTTTATCAAACATTTACATTCAATCAATTTGGATAATGGTTCTAGTTGATATGTAACAGTTAAATACAAATCATGCCAAATGTTTTAACAATCAAAATTGCCAAAAATGCACTTCAACTCGATGGAACAATGGAACACAAAATTAAAAGTAAAAATTGAATTTTGATCTGAATCGTTTCGACGCATAAAATCAAAATCAGGACAATATACCCATAGCTTTGTTTATGTGCAGTTGCAATGGAACCTGTTAAAAATAATTTTCTTAAAGTATTGTTTATTATTAAGAAGTGTCTGTGAATGCGCTTTTGTACAAAATACTTGTGCAGAAGAAAATGACCGCTTGGATTCGACACTCATCATTATTATCATTATTTTTGGGCTTGCTTATTCCGGCAGGCTGCCTGGGTCGCGGTGGGCAAGCCCACGCAGCACGAATTGCCATCTCATCCGATTCTCCACCACAGCACAAACATTGACCCAGCTGTTGAGACCCTGTCGCAAACTTTGAAGAGCTAGTCTCACCATCTGATTCTTGATATTTTTCTAGGTCTTTTGTTGATTGGCTGTATGTCCCAGAACCGGTAAACCAGTCATTTTTGAGGCATTCTCAGGACATGCCCGAGCCATCTCATTTGAGATCTCTTTATCCAGAGAAGTAGCGGTTCGAATTAGAAGTTTTTTATGAATTACAGAACTCCGCACTTTGTTGAGCGATTGCGTCCTGCAACTCATCGAAGAAACCTCATCTCGGCCGCTGGCACTCGCAGTTTTGTTCTTTCGGTCATTACCCAGATCTCATGACCATAAGTGAGGGTAAGGTGGAAAATTGAATTGAAAATGGCTACATACTAGGCTACATAGTCAAATGACAAATTGCAAATGCTACTATGCTAAATGATCTTGAAGTGGAAGTGTCCACCAGCATCAAAGCATTAATTACAAAATTAGTGTGAATAATACTAGTATTAATCCTAACCTTGCTTAATTCTAACTTAACGAAACTTGATGCTTAATAAAAAAATAACTAAAAATAACTTGTTAGTTTAGCATTTTATTTTGTCTTTTTTAAAAAAAATTCAAAATCGTAATCAACACTTAAACAAAAAACAAAATGAACTTTGAACCTAAACTTAACGAACGACTAAAACAAACAACTTAATTACTATTTGAAACTATTTTTGTTTTTATAAGAACGGCATTTATGCTTAATCTTCGTTGTGACTGTGAGTTGCTTGTTGTAATGAACTTGTACTCTTTAACATTTTTCTAACTTTTTTTACAAGCCTCGTTTTTCCATTTTGTTAACATTATTTCACAAAAGCATAGTCCTAACGTTGTGGTGATTTTTTTTTTGAAAATATTTTTAACACAATAGTCTAAGGCAGTGTTTCCCAATTATATTTAGTGCTGGAACTCTTCTATATTTTGTACAATAATACAGAACCCCTTCAATATTTGAAGCACACAAAATAATGCGTTGTAGGCGAAAATGTTTCCTGGTTCAATTTTAGTACCTTTCAATTGAAGATATGGTATAACAATATAAGCTTGCCCTTGCATGTATAGTACAGTACCAGTAGTTTAGAGTCCCAGTAGCTCTGGTTAGAGCTAATTCCAGAGCTAATAGAGTTAATTCCATCTCTCAAGCTGCTACGAAGATT
>JAQIWH010006879.1:0-12191 GCA_034695005.1 Cryptops parisi
TGAGCCGTACTTGGTACTTGTATTTTAAAGTACTTTAAAGTACCTATTCAGAAAGTACTTGTACTTGTACTTAAGTAAGTACTTACGGAAACTCTGCCACTACACATCATTACATCCGCGCTTATACAATAGTAAGATGTACATAAATTATGTACATCCAGAAAATTGACACACGTTCATTCAAGAAACAAAAGTAGTTTATTAATCATTTGACTTTATAAGATAATAGGTGTAGCTTATATGGATATACATACAGTATGATCAGAAAATAGAAAACCATATTTGACGCAAATTTGTCTTATACTATATACCGGTACTGTATAAAATTACGAAGATCTAGGTATCAAGAAAGCTACGACGTTGATTTCCATAACAACACAAGTGTATACAATGTATAGAGTATATATATATATATATATACAGTATATTCAAATATAAGTACATACACTTTAACAATCAGCTGCCTAAGTACCATAACAGCATGGCATATCCTAATTAACAGAATGTAAACAGTAAAAATGATTTCACCGACATTGTTGACGGGCATCCGTTTATAAACATATCATATGAAGCAGGTGACATGTGATTGATTTGCTAGTAACACTAAGTATCAAAATTTTTATTGGGATGGCTTTTATTTTCACTGCGATGGCCCTACATTCTCCATTATCTGTTTTCAATCCTTTTTGTTGAGTCACTGTGTTGTTATTATAGTTTAATTACTTAGTACTTATTACATCACTATAGCAGTTTTTTCTAAAATACGTTTATGTACAGTTTGAATGACACAGCATTTTTACTATTGATAGTAAAAAGATGTCTTATCAGGTTCAGTGAGCCGATGAATTTACAAATCGTTGAATGATGTTTCAAAAATTAAGTTCTTTGTGAGTTTTTTTCTATTTTCATTAGAACACCATTTTCGGTGTTTAACATGACAGTCATCAGCAGCTGTAATTCTTCGGGTGATTCGAGCGCTTCAAAGTTGTAAGCATTCAGTAAATGAGATAACACAATCTTGATTTCCATTAAAGCAAATTTTTGACCTTGGGAAGAAACAAAAAACAGTTCAATATATTTTGGGCACAAAATAAGCGATGTCAATACATACAGTTTCTGATTTTAGATTTGCTTAGAATTTACCTATGCAGTTTCTTGGTCCAGCTGAGAAGGGGATTAAAGCATAGGGATGCCTCTTCTGAGTCTCTTCCGGTAAAAATCGTTCCGGGTCAAATTTTTCCGGATCCGGAAAAATATCCGGATTGCGATGAAGTAGATATGGCGCTAAGAAAACTGTTACCCCCGCTGGCACTACATAATCACCTAGTGAATTCATAATTTACAAATTAATTCATTGAACATCAAATGCAAATGTGCATTTACTGTCCACTTATTATTGGTTCACTCAGCTAAGTATATACGAGGGTGGATCAAAAAATAAGTTTCACTCGTGAATAAAATAATAGCAAAATGATATGGTGTAAAGGTACACTTTTTATTAATTATACATATTCGTTTAATGCCTGTGAACACGTATTGAAATGTGTGATCAACTTTTTGATACCCACCCCGCTGACGTATTCGCTCCAGTTTTGTGCAACTATTTCAGGACCACCATTTGCACAGTTTCATTGGTTTGGAATTGTTGTGGTACAATTTCGTTTGTCATTTCATCAAAAAAGTGGTTAACCATATTTTTTGATAAAATGACAAGCGAAATTGAAAGACTTCAATTCCAAACCAATGAAACTGTGAAAATGGTGGCCTTTAAATGGTTGCACAAAGCTGGATCGAATTCGTCAGTGGGAGGGGGTATCGAAAAGTTGCTGTCACGTTTTAATAAGCATTAAAGACTATGTATATAAATTAATAAAGGGTGTATCTTTACACAATGTGTGTGGTTTGTGTCTATATCTCATTAATGAGTGAAACTTATTTTTTGATATCCCAACGTATGTATAATTTATTAATTTACTTACCAAATTTCATATCTGAGTTGATATCACGAGCAATCACTGGTACTGGAGGGTATAATCTCATTGATTCCTCATGTTAGAAATTCATTACATTAATAAATATTGCTAGATATCGTTATATTTTTAATGTAAAACAAATTAAATTACCAACCTTGATTACACGTTCCATGTATTTTAATTTTTGAAGATGCTCACTTGTTACTCGAAATTTGTCATGTTGACCTGAATAAAAATGTAGGGAACCATGTAATGAGTTATTCTGTAGTAGCAAACTAAAATCATGCAAGGAAAGAATCATTATATCAAAGACTGTTATTTTTTTTTGAAAAATAGCATAAAATACCAATAATTTCATGTAACTCTTGTCGAACTTTTGCTTGAATATCAGGATGTTGACCTAATAGATAAAGTGTCCAGGTTATTGCTGTAGCTGTGGTATCATGACCCTGTGATTACAATTATGCAATTTTTTTAAAGACATTCATGAATACACACAAATAGAGCTATCTTCGTTAATATGAAGACTAACATACTGCAAACATGATGGTGTCCACTTCTTCTTGAAGTTCTTGATCAGTAAGAGTTTTCCCATCATCGGATAGTTCTAAGAAAAGATCTAAGAACGCCAGACGTTTCTTCTCTTCAAAGTTTTCTTTTGTATCTTCATGTACATTATTTCCTTTGTTTTGGGCTTTATCGTGTTTTCGAGCTTCTATCACCTTGAGATTAATCGATTAGTGATTTAAAAACAAAACAGACTTGAATTTTGTTTAATTGTACTTACTTTATTTGTAAATGCGTGCATTTTTTCAATGTATAGTTTTTGCCTTTTTCCCTTTTCGGTTAAGTTATAAATCCAGTCAATTTTGTACCATGGTCGTCGGGTTCGCATTTCTCCTAATTGTGTAACTCTACATGAAAAATAGATGTACAGTATTTCTAATCAATGAAGAAAATTTTTTTAACTTGACAGCTACATTTTTTTTTGGCTTATCACATCTCGTATCACTTTACGTGAAATCATGAATAATATTTTTGCTCAAAGCCTAAACAAACAGTTTTGACCAATAAGGTTCTCTTCGGTTCATATAGGATGAGATATAATTGCAGGCCTTGGTGTAAAAGGGTGTTAAGTAACATTTTTACAATTTTGAGGAAAACGCGTTTAAAGATCTCAACTTGTCTTGCTGTCTATGGACTTTTTCGCCCTTCATGCACTAATAATGTTCCTGTATTTGCATTATAACATTATATTGCATTTATATTAATTACTTCAATTGCATTAAGCTTACATTTTAACAGCATCCAGATATTCTTGAGTAGTTTGTCCCAGTTTGTTCATTTTGTAACCCATCGCTACTTCTGAAAAATAATTCACTTTTGTAAGGCCATAGGACGACTAGGATTCAATCGATGACTATTTAAGAAACTTACCACAAATGATGTCTAAAGTAGAGTGAGAAATGTAAGGAAAACATGAAAAGGATTTTTTTTCTATTTCTTTGCACAGATTATTGACTAGTAGTTCAGCGTGGTCGTTCATAGCGTCATAGAAATCTTCGAGGATTTTAAAGTGGAACGTGGGTGTCAATAGTTTCCTTCGTGAGTGCCATGCTTTACCAGTTCTTTGTGTTTTGTAAACAAAAAATATTTTTAAAATATTTTTTATATTATACATTATAATTATAAAATTAGATATTATTACATCTAAAAATAAAATATATTATATTATTGTAATATAAGATTAACAAGAAATAAGTATAGAAATTGATTAACAAGCGAAATCTCACTTATGTATAATTCCATTTCCCAACCACGGCATGAGGTAAATGTAGTCTGGAGTTTTATCGATTTGTTCGTTACTGCTTAACATGGTCTATATCGATTTAGAAGTAGATCAACTATCATTATGAAGAAGTGAAAATTAAAAATAAACTACTTTTGTAAAAAAAATATTTAGTATAATTCACGTACTTGTACAAATTCTGGTTTACAAAGATTAACAAACGATCTTCTCAATACATTGAATCGATACAAACCGTGATGTGAATATTGAATCCAACGTAGTTGCCAATGAGGCAGAATATCTACAAAAAAATATAATAAAATTAAATACAAAACAAAATAATTTCTTTAAATAGTCGAATTGATAGTTACATTTTACGGGGCTTTATTTATTCTTATTTTAGATTCATTTTGAGTGAAAACCACAAACTTCAGTACCGTATATGGATTATATGTACTTACCTAAAGCTGTATGGCTCCACATTTCAAAAAGATGTCCAACAATTGGGTATCCTGCCGGACCAGGCAATTTATTAACCCGTCTTCTGAAATTGTAGTATTTTGCTAACTTTGTTAATATCAGTAAAATAACACAGACTAAGATTGACCAAACTAATACTGGCAATGTAGGCGAATTTAATCCTAACATTTTACACGCTTGCAAACTGAAACGTTTATAAGTTTAATGATAACTGATGTAGATGTGTTGTGGCTCAATTTTGAGTTGTCGTTTATCTGATTAATACTTTTTTTTAAATTTATATTTTATAACTGAAGGTTAGTGATAAAGTTCATTGAATTTTTATCTGTAGGCGTGATTAAAAAAAATTCCCACCTACTTATTATTTAGTATTGCTTTACAACAGTTTATGGTTACACTTGGTGATGCTGTCACATTTTATAAATGTAAAAATTGGTTTGGAAATAGATTATTTGAATACGTTTTCTGTTCAAACTGGATGGATATAAATTGATTACTGTGAGCTGTACGGTGAAAATTCTTATTTGAAATGATGCTGTCTTTAAGTTGACCAAGTTTTCAAAACCCTACTCCGGAACAGACTATGTTAAAAACACTATACAGTATTTTAACTTTAAATAATTTAAACTTTTTAAGTTTTCAAACGCGATGGTTGAGACACATACAATGCGAAAAAAGCGTGTTGCGCTAAATTAAAGGATAACTATAGCCTGCTTATGTCATAAAAGTTAAGATATAGGAGACCAATGATTTATCGCGTTATATCCGAAATTGTGTGAAATCGTTTTATAATGGGTCTTCACAGTAATAAGCTTCAAATCACTATTATTTTCAAATGATTCATCCCATTGGGATAATCAATGCAAAACAGTATAATACATTAAGAAAAAACAAATTGTTTGATGCAAACAACATAGGCTTTTGCCAAGATCATACCGGTACATGATATCATGTACCCGTAGGAGGGGACCGGAAAAACTGTCACCATTGTTCAAAGAGCTATTTCTCATGAACCGCTTAAGCTAGACCAAAACTAAAACTATTCCATGAAAGCTCAATTAAATATTTTTCCAATGATACGTAACTCTATGCATCCAATAAGATTTGAACTGTTAAACCAAAATAAATAAATTTATAAAAATAATTAATAAAATGAATATAAAATAATTACCAACATTAAAAGAAAGTTAATGAAATTTTCACCAATTCTTTGTTTACTGTATTTTTAATAGACTATTTTAAATGATATTTTTTTGTTTCATGCTTTTCATGTATCCCATACATCTTTTGTTAGATGAATTATGTAGATAATCATTTTATTATACATGTCAAGTCGAATGAACAGTTCGAGTCGAATGAATAGTTCGAGTCGAATGAACAGTTCGAGTCTAATGAACAGTTCCATCAGTTCGAGATTAAGATTGCCTCAGTTGTTCATATCGCTTTAGAGGGGAGGTGCGGCGCTGGAGGAACGGCGAACGAGTCTTAGTCAAGCTCATCGCACGCTTCTAGAGAGTACGGAACTTATTGCCTATAATAAAGAAGAAAACCAAACTAATGTACGTATATCTTTATCATATCTCATACCACCAAAGTACAGTAGAGCGTCAGTAATCCGGACGTCAAAAATCCGGACCGTCGATAATCCGGATTCACATCCGGCAGAAAAAAATCACATACTGTACGGTAAAATGAAGTATGTACTACGTAATAAGTTCATATAGTATGAATTAATTGTTTTATTTACCTGCTGTAATAATAATAAGGTTTATTGCGTATCAAAGATAAGACATTACGAACAAGACTATACTAAGTATAGTATAGTCATTACTCATTATAGTCTAGTAATTATGTACTGCATAGAACTACATAGTATGAACTACATAGTACATACATAGTACATATACATACAACAACTACATAGTACATATCTCCTTCGGAGATATCCCTATAATGTTTACCTAAGATGGAATGAACTCCCATAAAGGCTTAGGAAATTTGCCTCAAGTGTTTACTTACCTGATTCCACTATTTTTAAACAATTTGACAAAAAAATGTATGGTTACATTATTTGTTTATAAAGTTTAGAGTTTTATCTCTCTTGTACAAATGATCGCTAGATCGCACAATTAAAAAAATAAAAAATAAATAAAATACTAAAGTGAATTATTCACGGCTTTAGCTAAGTTTCTACATACATATACAGTACATACATATGTTTAAGGCATAAAACAGCCTTTTTTAGTTCTGTTCGAAAATCCGGACTTTTTGATAATCCGGATGGGGTCCGGTCCCAATTAATCCGGATTATTGACGCTTTACTGTACTGTCGTATACGGATATACTGTATCCGTATTACAGTATATCCGTACTGTATCGGTGTATACACTGATACACCGCATTACAGTGTATCTGCATACATAATGCAAAGAATCCATTTTTGATTTCTGCATGTTTCGATTTATGCGTATTGAAACTTATGCAATCTGAGTAATTTCGATGTTCAATTTATGCGTGTTATGAGTAATTCCATTTTTGATTTCTGCAGTTTTTAATGTATATGTAATATATATGTGCGATTTTTTTTTCACATGACTTATGAGGTCTTGTTTTATGTGTTTAATAGTACATTGAATACATTGGTCGTTTATGAGACTACAATATATTCTCATAAGCGACTGTAAAAGACAGTATACATTCAATTCCTAGCTAACTCACAAACTCACTCATTCACAAGTGAAGCTAATATAAAAAATATAAAATAATGATAAAAAAAGTACACAAATTACTTAGAATCCCATTTACTTAGTACGCAAATGTCAGAAAATGAATTATCCGACTGGAAAAGCTTGCTATTAGAGTTGACTACAAGTAAATGGGGAATGTCCTTAACAAAACAGTTTTGTTTTGAACTGTGTTTTCATTAAATGGTAAATGATAATTTTTACTGAAATAATTGTTTGTTTTTTTTAATACAAGCCATTTTTATTTTGAAAAATGTAAAAAAAAAACAATTTTCGTATTATGATAAAGTATTATTTACATGATGAAAATTTATATACATTAAATGTATATACATTATCGTATTTTACAATTTTCAAAATAAAAATGACTTGTATTGAAAAAAAATCTAAAACATATTTTTTTCAGTAAAAATTCTCAGTTGACTACAATTTTATAATTACATCCTTTTATACTAAAAGATATATACATAATATAAAAAAATGGTGACCAAAAAAAGTCTCCATTAAAATTTCACATTATATAACATTTTTTTGCACAACGTCCCCAATGTGTTTTTTTTTTATAACTAAAAAAAGTAACAATGGGGAAAGTGAAAACGAAGAAGACAGTAAGTGGAGTAAGAAAGAGCGGAAGGAGGTGTCTCTAATATTAAGAAGGCAAAGTAGTGATGAAGGCGGAGCTGCAGTGCACTTGCAACTGTGTGGATCTGATGAACGATAAAGTGACAATCGGAGAGACAGGTGGGACAACGTCGCCTTATCATCTCGACGACATGTTTCACAAGAAAGAAGAAGAGGACATGGCGAAAACGACGACGACCATCACCACCACGTTCACGTAGCACCTTCATCCTCCAACCAATCGATCTCGAGCACAAAACCTCCCACACCTTTTCCTCCTCACAAAATCACTTCCCGCTAGGTTGATCGTTATTTTGGCACGAGGGAAGGGAAAAAGAGGAGGAAGAAAAAAACGTTAAAAGGATGTTGTGCCTAGCTCACATCATCGCCACCATCATCATCATCATCATCTAGATAAGTGTGTTTGAATTGTCGCCCACGATGATGATGACGATCCACCTAGTCGACTATGTCAGTTTCGGATGAACGTATATTTTTTTTACTATACTTTTTTTTACACCCCCCCCCTTTTTCATCCCTCTTCTTCTCCATCAGGTTTATCCTAATTTACAATAGACGAGTGGGAAAAAACATCTTATCGGAACAACAAACACGATAAACGGAGGCAAAGATTGTGGTGGAAAACATTCAACTGTCTGTCAAACACTCAAAAGCGATTGGTCAATGTTTGTGCATGTCTACATCTCCATTTAAAAACAGATTGATGAAATGATCTTTATGTACCGTACCGCAGCTTAATATTCTGATATTTTATATTACTTTATTTCAGTGATAAATTACTTTATTTTATTCTAGTGATAAATTACTTTACTTTATTGATAGCTATACTGTATATACCGAATGTCCCAAAAGCATGGTCTCATAGGAAAAGCATAAAAGGAAATGCAGCAAAGTTCTATATAAATTTATCTATTATCAGTTTATTGGTCACAATACATGTTCGAAATGATATCCATTTACTTTATTGCGCTTCGAACGCGTTCAACGCAAAACCTTTGAATATTTTTACATACCCTCCATAATACCCCACCCATATCCTAATACATATTCTATGAGACCGGACTTTTAGGTCACCCTGTAGATATATATTGTATAGATATACGGTATATTTTATAGAAATAATCATAAAATGCACAAAAAAAAGAATGATTCTTCTGTACATACTATATAAAAATAAAATAATTTTTCTTAATTATAATACATATAGGAAACTATTATGTATTAGTACCAACTTTTTGCATGTATGTACAAATATTGTTTTTAAATTGTAAATATTATTTCAAATATATGTTTGAATTAATTATTCGTCCAATAAAGATTATCTCACGGTTGTCGGTTGAATCAAGTCACGCGTTGAAAACAAAACGAGAGCAATACGTTACAATTCATTGTAATTTGGGGAATAACAATATGGTGCCGAGCTGATAAGTAACAATTTCACCGCAAAAAAAACACACACACACACACATACCAATCCAAAAAAAAAATAAAACTTATTCCCGAACCCAAAGTAAAGAAAACCAAAACTTAAATGAATGAAAATGGAGAATCATCTTGTCGCCATCGTCGCAGTACAAATGGGTGCGAATTGGCCAAATTTCAAAAATTTAATGTAAAAAAAAATAAAAATTAACACTTACAAAAAATAAAATAAACAGTTCTTTCTTTCTCCGTAATAATAAAGCAATAATAAAAAAATTAAACGGCAAGAGATGTGAAAAATTTTAAAAAACAAATTAGAAACAAAACGTAAAAATAATAAAATGAGCAGGAAAAAAAAACTGTCATCATCAACTGTACATTTCGTTTTGTGTTGTTTCTTCGTTCGTTCGTTGGCAAGTAAAAGCCACCTTCACTTATGAGGGAAATGAGGCGTGTAGTCGTTACGGAATTTTGCCTATTTATCACCTAATACAACTTTCTTCTTCTTTTTTCTTTTTCAAGAAAAACGTGCCGTCGTCGTCGTCGTCGTTGTCGATGCAACCGCCCTCGTTTTCGCTCTTTAATACAATTGCTCGCCTGCCACACGAGATCAGCGACGAATGAAAATTGACACTTATTTACGCTCAGTTTCTCTTCCTCCAACAATTGTCGCTAAGAAAAGATCAAACGTCACGCCCAAATTCGCGCTATTACTCCTGCTTTTTAATAGTGTGCGCGAACACGATCGTTCTAATAACTCAAAAACCACTATTACTTTTTGTACATGACGTACAAACCTACTAGTATGTTGTTCGTTGCTTTTTTACGAATTTCCTACAAGAAAATTAATTATACTTTAATCGTAGGCCACACCTCTTGTAACCTTACTCAACAATAAATTTACAGGTAGTCCTCGACTTGTGCGTATTCCGACGTATTATATGATTTCGTATGCGACGATAAAACCTGGCTCAGATTCTCGTTATTTGCGACAAAATTTCACAATAACGAATATTAGCTATGTGTTTCAAATGATTGAATGACAAGTTTTACTACTTCATAAAATTTCGATATACAGGGTGAATCAGAAAAACTGTCACCAATTTTTAATGAGCTATTTCTCATGAACTGGTTAAGCCAGACGAAAACTGAAACTATTACATGAACACTCAATTCGATATTTTTCCAATGATATATAATTTTATGCTATGGTTTTCATAGTTTAGTCACAATGACTGCGCAAAATAAGTACCCTAAAAAAAGTTTTAAAATGATTTTAAAAGTACAAAGAGAGTTCGGTACATAATAGTTCAGTGCACAAGTACAAAATCAGTGTTAAACGGAGGAAAAGGAAATTAAATTAATAATACGAATATCATCCGGCTTTTTTAGCGCAGATTTTTAGACCAAATCTTAAAAAATGTGTTGTTGCATTGTGAAAGTTCACAAAACAAAAAAAAAAAGACGGTACAAGTATCAGTAAAATCATAGTTTTACAACTATTTTTTGGGTACTTTTTCGCCAAACTATGAAAGTCAAAGCACAAAATTATAAATTATAGAAAAGATATTAAATGAGCTTTCAGACATCAGTTTTCTTCCAGCTTAAGCGGTTCATAAGAAATCGCTCTTTGAAAACTGGTGACAGTTTCTGGTGACAGAAATCCGGTCGACCCTGTATATATATATATATATATATATATGCAATTTTGATTTATGCGATTTCACAAAACGTAACCTTAACATAAATCGATAACTACCTTCATTTTTTTAACCTAACGGGCTTAATGGTGAACATTGTCAAAAAAACAAAAACAATTATTGTCATAGTATCGACTTATTAAAAAAAACACGAAATTTGTTAAATGTGACGATTACATCAACGTGTTATCAAAATATTCTCATTTAGTTCACTTGGTTAAAATATATCTCGTTTATAATTTGCCACACAAATAGTGATGCTGTCTCAACATTTAACTCGATACAAAATCCGATTGTTTTTCTTTTCCAAAAAGTGTTATTAGTTTAAACGCGGCATAATATACGAAGAGAAGAAAAACTAGTCATTTAATGTTTAATCCCTTCTTAAAAACGGAGTGAAATGTTTGAAATCACATAAAGAAAAAAGTAAATAAATAAAAAAACGAGACAGAAATATTAAAACTTAATCGGCTCATTAAATCCTTTAACAGATTTTAATTGGCCGCTTCAAAAGAATGGCAACAACACGAACAACAACATTGCATATCTATGCATATGAAAATTTTAAAAATAAATAAATAAGTTAAAAATTCACGTATAACCCTTTTTGCATTGGTGATTAGAGGCTCCCAATTCGCTGCAGTTTTAATTTTCGATCTCCTAAAGTTTTGGGAATAAGTTTCAGGCTGAAGCTTGCAATTTAATTAGACTCTAGTCTCTCGCCAAGCAATCCTTATTGACGTCGTCGTCGTCGTTGTCGCGGAAAAACATATTTTTTAAAGTTATTCCAGCAAACATTAATAAACGACCTGCCGGTGTTAATTAAAACTACAAGACACTCCCGAGGACCTTTCTTTTCTTTGGTGATCCTACCAGGTCACCAAAAGCTCCCAGAAGGTGCCATTCCATTTATTCAACAAAATGCTAAATAAAGAATGTGTCAGTACTACTAACCGAAAAAAGAGCCGTTTTTGATTTCAAATTAAACGCTCTTCGGAGAAATTTAATAAAAATTTAAAACAAAAAATAAAAGTATAAAATAAATTAAAACAACAAAACAGACCACGCTTTCGCTTGGCGCTTTCATTCCATTAGAGTATACATTATGTTTGAATTTAAATATTCCATTTAAAACGCTAGAAAAATCCCGCTTGAAAAATTAAGACTGTTAAAAAAAGTGTTTCTCCACTTAGATAATACGTTTAACATGAGTAAAACAGTATTATTTTTCAATGTATATGTTTTATTTTTATATGTATGTCATAGTGTATAAATCTATATGTTAGTTTCCTATAGGTAGGTAGGTACTTGGGGTTTAACGAGGGCACCGACTGGCTTTTACAGCTATGTCATTTGGCCCTCATACTTTATTTAAATCAGAAATGCAGAAATGACGATGAGATGAGGATGATAAACATGGAACAGGGTTTTATGAAGCAGG
>JAQIWH010006880.1:0-12190 GCA_034695005.1 Cryptops parisi
TACATATACATATACACGTATAATAATAAACCAATACCAATACAGAATTTGTGTGACATTTTGACATTTGGTAAAAGTTGCGCTATTTTCCCCTCTGTTCAAAACATGACATCTTAGAAATGGCATTGATCCCTTTGAAATATTAATATCAAAATTATGTCGTACTTTATCGATTTTGGCAAAAGTTCCGATGAGACCCTCCTAATAGTCGAAATTTTGAATTTGCTTTTTTATATAAAAGTATTATTTCTAACAAATGATTTCATATATCCAAAAAACTAAAACAAATGGAAGTGGAAATCTGTAAACTGGATATACAGGACGATAAAAAATACCGCGTGTCAAAGAAAATGAACCAGTTCACTCCTCTTGACTGTGTGTGTTTCGTGAAATAACTTTAATAAAGTACTGAATTAAAGTTGTAAAGAAAATTTTCGGACACCCTGTATATTTAATTTCACATAACTGATTTCACCCTGATTAAATGACTAAATTGTTAATGGCAATAAAATTAATTGTTGGGTTAAGTAACGTACGTATATATATACTTTACATTAATATTGTGTAGAGTATTGTAATTAGTTTCACACTAGGTAAATCGTGAATAACGAATTGCATATCCAATTGGCAAATGAATATAAGTTAATGATAAATTTAGTACTTTTAAATAAAAATAAATATACAATACATTCATATTTATATATTTAGTTTTCATTATTTATATATTTTAACGCGTTGACGAGTTTTACACTTTAGCTATACATTTCTATGTTCGCGAAATGACAAAGTTCATATTCTTAAAGAAAATCGGGCAATTTTTGGTGTGGCAATTCGAGCAATTTCTGGATGACTGAAATCAACCTCTTTCCAACCAACTTGGGAAAAATATTTACGTCACAGTTGTCCACAAAATGCTCCACTTGCTGCCCCAAAAATTGATGAAGTCGGGAGTAACACTGCCCTGTATTGGGGATACACAGTATACCATATACTGTGTACCCTTGATATACATCCTCTACTTGTCAGCGAAATGATTTTCAAGAAATTCAACTCTACCCTTTAGAAAGTTTATTTTGGTTCCATTAAAGTATGCAAATATCACGTTAATGGTATTGAATTTTAAATGTAATCCTCGTGAGATTTAACGTACACTTTTGTCAGTTCCTTTAATGAATCCTGAAAGCATCACATCGTTACCATTTTATGAAAATCCTAAATAAACATTACATTGTAAATATTCTCTTGGTATGAATAAACTTACATACATTATTATACAAAATTATATATAAATTTATAAAATCAAATCTCCTTAACGTATGAAATTAACGTTCAACAGGGTTTATTAGACTTTTATATATATATATATATCATCACAGCCTTTTTCATTTTTTATCAATAAATAGAATTTATAAGCAACTAAAATAACTAGATAATTTAATTATGCAAAAAATTTAACTTTTGATTAATACAGTTTAATTATTAGTAGCGAAATAATGAAAATCAATGGTGCATTGTATACATTGTAGATTTTGGCATTGTTATGCACAATATGCGTATCAGGCACTAAGAAAAAAATAAAAATTCTTGTAAAACAATAATTTCATATATTTTTCACACAAAAAAATTGAAAATGTTATTTCGGCATCATAATTAAGTAAAAAAAGAACAAATAATAGTTGAATAAAATTTTTCTTAGTAGTTAGTGGTGAAATCTGAATTTATTACATGGTGGTAGAATTTTAAGTGATAATTACCAATAAAATTCCGAGATGATTCAACATTTGAAAGGCTTCGAGTAACGCAATGATAAGCCACACTTTAAACATTGTTTAAGAGAGCTGGGTTTTTGGTGAGAAACTCTATAGAGTATCATACTGAGCAACAAGGTGGTTCTTCTATTCTATATTATGCTGCCATTTTCTGAAAAATCCAAGAAGTGATAAAGTAACAAGCTAGTAACATGGTACTGAGAGTTACATGAAAAAATGTCATTTTCGAAAAAAAAAAGGTGTGGCTTATTATTATATTGTCCAGAGCCCTTCATTTGCAGAAAATTGTGTTGAACAGAACGTGTTATTGACGAAATGTCTAATTAACGTTAGAAATAGCGAGTGTTGAAACAACGTTTCGTGGAATTTATGAGTGCTTGGCAGACGCCCGAGTGAAATTTATGAAGAAAGTAGTACCGTAATACTGTACAGTGCTTTGGAAAAAGGGTGGCGTTGTAGTTGTTATATAGAGCTGCAGTATAGTGGTTTAGTAGTACTTTATCCCCTACTAGGAAATCGTCCACCGTTGCATCCATCTCTGTTACAATAGCAAGCGTAATCGCCATTGGTTTTACGAATGCATTGTGTATCACTGGGAGACGATTCTCGAGCTGCACAGTCCCGGATGACGATATTGTTCCCACCGGCACCTAGTAAACCAAATCACCAGTATAAAAAATCCTAGTTCTGCTAATTGTGTAAAGAAAATTTTTACTTCTGATATGATCGTAATTGGAATTTTGGAACTTAATGTCTAAATCCATTGATACCGTATTGTCTAGTTGGCGTTTTTACATACAGTATAAACTAACAAACTTATCGTGCCAAGGTTTTAATATATTAAACTTTTGGTTAAATGTTGTTAGTTATGATTTTCGAAACCCCTACATGCTATAGCCTTGGAATCTCAAACAGACTATATCAGTTTTAGATATCATGCGAGGCTTCTATGAGAAGACTAGCCACAACAATGTTGAAAGAGATCTTCAAGTGTGGTAGTGTGTTACATCAAGTGCTGTGCATTGCAGGACAGTGTATCATTAGCCTGCACCACTCTAAGCTTCTAGCTAGGGGATGATCTATTGTTTCAATTTTTATTTCGATTGAATTGTTGGAAATCAAATAGATTCTGAAACAACCAATGTAAAGAGCACAATCAAGGTGTTGTTATATCCCAAGCTCAACGTTATTATTAAAATAGTCTTTATAATATTCCCATGGAACCGTACTTAAAACTCAACCTATATATATGGAGGACTTTCTATACTATACAGGGCGATTCAGAACAACTATTCCTATCTTTCAGAGGTGATAGAGGGCATGAAATGAAACATCTCTTAATAATAAACTATAGTCCAGAAATACTTCCGTAACGAGCTACAAAATAATTATGGATATGAGGATGCCACATATTCTCAATGGGTATGTATGTGTTGGTTCATTTCCAGCGGGTAAAACTATCGAACCAATGTATTACCAATACTGTACGTTACAAATTTCATTATATCTCGTTGCGAAAGTATTTATATAAGATGTTTCATTTCATTATCTCCATCACGTCTGAAACTTTGGAATAGTCGTTCTGAATCACCCTGTATACGCTCATATATAGCCTACTTGTGCATATCATATATTGTACATACAATTTATATACATATAGCGTGTGTCAGGACTTCTGTTACAAACGTCCAGGGCAAGCAGGGGGGTCTGCGTTCCGGAAAAAAATCGTGTCACGTGATACAAACGCAAGATATGTTGCTTGTACTGACAAGCAAGGTTTGCCTTCCCACCCACACAACATGTGTAATGCTGTGTAGCTCATCATACAGGTAACATTTGGGAAAACCTGTATCACGTGATTTTTCCCGGAACTTCACATGCGACAAAGTTGTTCCTTTGGAATCTTCTTATATGCCCTGGACGTTTGTAGCAATGTCCTAAAATAGTGTTTATGCCTACTTATATAAACACATACATTATCTGCATAAGATAAACGTAAGTGCAGTACGTACATCTATAGAACACTTTACAGTAGGCCTACATGATATATTCGTATCTACATAAATACAAGTTACATACATACAGTACAGTACGTGAAAATATTAGTAACATGTCCAAGTACTAGTACTACAAGTAGGAAATAATAAGTACATCTAACGTACCTACAAAATCTTTTGTATTTTTTTTTTATCTTAATGCTATATAGAATGGAGTGCTAAACTTTATCCTAGACTCAAAATTTTACCTGGTCGAACAATTTTTTTACACTGGTCATATACATGAGTTCCATCTTGTGCTCCTTTCTTAGCATTGCAATCAATGTAAGCAATAGTGGTAGATGAAGGCATTGTGTCAGCACAACTCACGTCATACTGACTCGTACAGGCGTAACAATGTATCGCATCACCTGAAACAATGGATATTGCTGAATCACACTAAAAATCAACAAGCCATAAAAAATAATTTTTAATACAAAAAATATTGGTAAAATTCCATATTGTAAATAATAAAATTTTGACATTTGCAAAGTATTTTTTTAAAAAAAAAAATTGTAAAACGTCACAAAGCATTAGATTTGATGGAAAGCCCAGTGGTCACGCTACGACATTTGACCTATCTCTCTTTAACCCGCAGGCTTTATACGTTAACTAGCGTTAGTTAATTTAATCCAATGACACACATGACTAATTCAGGCTTCGGTGAGGCGTGTTAATCTATGTTAGTGGTACGATTTCCTGTGTCATCTGCGCAGTTTGCTCAAAGCGAAACTGTTTCATCCTTTCACATTCCACTTAACATTACTTAATATGCAGTAGTTAGATTGATAGAAAAAAAACCCCTTCCCTTACCCAAATTAAAACTACACAATTATCATACCATTCATAATAAACCGTTCTGAATCAATAACTACACAACTCGGACTGCAACTTCCAAAAGTAAACATGAAAATATTAAAGTATTTAGTATACAGTACAATATGTGTGTATATCTATATATATGTATATATAATATATATTGGGTGGATTACATGTACACTTATAGTACAGTATATCTATATAATCGAATGTTAAATGCGTTCCAATTTGATACCTGACCTATTTGCAACATCCTATATAGATTGAATATCAAAGTGATAACTTTCGTAACCGTACGGAAATAAAAACGATGTTATGCAAGATTATTAATTGTATATATTTTTTTTCTAATAAATTGTTGCATATTATGGGTATTTACAAAATACACGTAGTCCTCAATTTATGCGATGGTAATGTCTTGCGAAAATCTCGTAAATCGTACACTCAGTATACGATTTATTATTTTTCATATTCTATGTACACTATATTATGCTGTATATGAAAATTTCTACAAAAAATAAAAAACTATAGCAAACATGACGGACGGCCAAAATTCGCACTGCACGTGGGTGACGTACACAACGTGGAAGTAAAGGGTGCTGATATGTTCATTCATTCAGTTGTGCACCGACCACTTGACAGAATCGCATAATAGCGAAATATTTTTGTCTAAAGTTAGCACCTGGGAGAATGTTTCTCGTCGCATAATTGAGAAATTGAGTACATGGAACTCGCATGAAAATAAATACTTCCTGTATTTCAAACAATAAAAAATATTCTTTAGTTAAAATCCTCGGTTTTTGTTGCCTTTCGTGCGGCAATAAGCACTATCATAAAATTCTCAACACAAAAACACCAGTATCAGCGCCAAGAAACACACGAATAAAGGTCAAGGAAAAGAGAAATGTAAACGAGAAATGTAATATTAATGTTTAGTTAAAAACACCTGAGCAAGAAAATAACAAACAACTCACTTGAATGGATATAAAATAACACCAGAGTGGAAACGACAGTAACAAGTGTCACGCAACCCATCTTGGAATACGAATGCTCCCAACTTGTACACGGTACAATAGTTTATAGTGTAGGAAGGAAGGCAGAAAAAAAACAGCTGTTAGAAAACGTAATTCACAACCAGGAATGATTAATGTCATTCGAAAGTCGTAGTTGGATGGAGTTCAAAAAAAAAATTTACCATGATGTCATTTTTCGGAGGAGACAATAACCGTTGTTAAAAAGGGGGACGCAGATGGGAAAAGATGAGGAAATAAAGCTGCGTGAAAATAAATTCGTTGAATAAACATTACATGATCATCAACACTGCTGCTCTGTCTAAATACGTTAGTGCAAAAAGGTATGATGATAAAAAAATAATATATATAATGTTAAAGGCGACCCGTAGCTATATACTATACTATCTTGGTTCATTATCATGTAGGTAGATGGTTGCGAATGATAAATTAAGCGATAATTTCCTTTTCTTTGTCGAGCTATGATGAATAAAAAAAGTTATGTAGCAATATTGTCATCGTGGTATCAATAACATTTGAGATGAAACCATGCTGTTTATGTCACCGATACGCAAATCCATCGTTAATTCGTTATGATGTTACGTATTTTTTAATGCCAGTTTGGAAGCATCGACACGCTGAATAAACATTGTTACCTAGGTAATATTTATCTTCTGTATCCAAGCTATAAAAAATACTGTATATGTAAAAAATAAATAATGTGATCGTTGGAATTCTTAATGGCGTATTTACCAGTTCAAGTGCGAAATGCGTCATTTCTTGAAATACCCAATTCTAGTTATTATGTGAAATGCCTATTATGCCAGTCATCGTAGCAATCTATTTGACTGTTTAGCATGAAATGCATTATTTCAATAAATACCTAATCAAAGTGAAAAATCCGTTGTGTATAATGAACTACCTATTAAAATGGTGAAAAACTAGGTATTTAACATATTTATCAATCCTTATTCCCCGTGCTACAGCACGAAGTTACTTACTAGCACGTGAATACCGTATTTAGTTAATGGCGAGTTGTTAGTATAACAACCACACAATACTATAAGTACGGTACTTCAACAAGGCATTTCATGGAATAATGGATTTCTTACTTTAACGAGGTATACAATCATTTAATTAACTATACCACATAATAAGGATGTTGTGTAATCTAATTATCAGTATACATGCGTCTAAAATGCATTTCTTGGCCATATAACAAAATTCCTTAACATACAGTAGAGTTCATAATTAATGTATACTAATACCGACAATTCTTCATTATAATAATAATGATGATAAAATTCAATGTCAATGAACATACAGTATATCATTTCATCAGTAGAGATATTACGATAGCTCTGTTGGTGTTGTTTGAACTTCGAATGGGCGTTAAAGTGAATTCCATACCAATCAAATACACAACTATAGTTTCAATAGTTAACTTCTTAACAAGCTGTGCTGGGAGCTATGGCATAGTTAAGAAGTACGTACTGTACAAGTTCCAAGTTATAAAAATATTGTATACTTTGTGTCGCTCTAACTTCAGAACATGTTGATCACGTTCATCACAATAGGCTTTCTAGCTATAGACATCAAGTTGTTTACACAGTATTGACATCAGATAGATTTAGGACACCATTTATATTGACACCTAGTATAAACAAGATTACTTATTTAATAAATCACAAACCCGACTGCGCATAAACTAAGGCGTCCGCCATATTGGTTTTTCATTAACAGCCAGTGTAGACAGCTGAATCCATAGACATTTCAATCATCAAATTCCATCGAATCGTTTACGCTATTGGAGGGTCTCAAGAATAATTGATATATGGCACGTAGCGTCCGCCATATTGGTTGATCGGTAACGAAATATAGCCAGTGTCACTCGAGAGACTAAGAAGAATCCACAGACAACTCATTCATCAAAATCCATCAAGCCGTTTAGCCTGTTAGAGGGGAGAAACCAACAATGGATACATACATAGACCCTCCTTTTTTGCAGTCGGGTAAAATCTATTTTCGGATTAGAGTGAAATATAGTAATCCCGCAAATACCTTTATATTCGTCACATTGTTTTGACAAAATAATTCTCCGGTATTCGTCACCAAAAGTCATTTTTTAATATCACAAAATATTAAAAAAGCGAAACTAAATGATGTGAATTGTTAACAGTAGGATTTGGGTAACAAAACTTTGGATTCACAAAGTATTTACAGTTGATTTTATATTCGTCAGTTTTTCTGGAACGGATTAATGACGAATATGGAGGTTCCACTGGATTGTTCCATTAGTATATAAGATGTTATTCAATAATAAAAAAAAAAAAACACGTCAATCACAACTTGCATTATCATGTATAATCAATGCATTAGAACCAACTGACAAGCTGTGTGAAAATCCAATTGTCGTATGTTCAATAATGACAATAATAGAAACTTTCATTTCTCAAAATTATTATAAATGCAAACAGCAATTTTTTATTAAGTACATTTTGTAACAAAAAATATACATATGTGTATAAAAATGAAATATATTTTTTTCACAAAATAAAAATGTAGGTATAAAAAAAGATGGGAATTGGTGAAAAGGTAGGTCTACTTACAAGGGATTGTGGGACAGTAGGACGTCTAAAATTGGTTACACAAGGCAATGATTGTCACTGCTACTATCGATCCGACCAACGAAGGTATTAGTGCTGAAGCTAAATTGCATCCATCTGTGAAGCAGCGACAATAGTCGTCACCTTTGTTAGTGAGAAAACAACCTTCTCCTTCTTCCATCTCGGCTTGGATGGTACAGTCGCGGATGATGTATGTTCCTGTATCATCTGCGAAAAAAGGAAATGACACAGAAAACTGTCAACGACCTTTCTTTTTTTTCACATATTTTTTACCTTACCCTATATGGAGGAATGCAAATAAACAAGTTCAAGGATGTGTAGAAATGTGATATTTTTCAAAACCGCGATTAATGAACCATTGTGCAGAATTCGGATTGTAACTATTGTGGAATGTAATTGTGTTCTGATTTATATGAAAAATAAAATCAAAGTGACAACACTGAATAGTACTATATACCGTGTATACTCGTGTGAAAGTCGAATGTTTTAGACTATTTTTTTTTTAGGGTTTCATTTATGGGATCGACTATTACATGGATACTAATTTTGACAGGCTGAAATTCATGGTTTGAGTCCAAAACAAAAGCCCCAATTGATGTATGAACAAACAAAAAAGATGTATAAGTCAAAAAATCATAAACAAGATGTTGGAGAAAGTTGAAAACCTCAATTGTACTTGTGCGTTATTACATTACTCTCCACTAGTGAAAATATCCGTGAAAAAATGACGGAAAAATTTTGTTTTCATTACGCAATCCATTGTTTCAACTCATCTTGCTTCGCAACATTTGTTAGTTATGACTTATGTTGCTTTGCAACATTCGTGATCCCAGTTATTTATTGTTTTACCTCATATTGCTTTGCAATGCAATATGCATTATACAGTGGAATCCGGTTATTGTGATCACTTTGGGACAAGTGCATTGTGATAATAATAACCAGCTGATAACATTAAACAATGGATATAAAACATTAAGCAATGTTCTTGGGACCGACTAATAATGAAAGCAATAGCTGATTGATAACATTATCCATGATTATAATAACAAAATTCAACTGTAGTTATAGTATTGATTTCAGTATAAGTCTCTGCTTTTGCACACACGATGGCGCTTTAACATTTTCATGACAGACGAGGAGGAGGAAGGGAGCACGCCGGTATTTACAGATAAGATAATTATGAATGCTAGGTGTACAAAGCACACTGTCGCACCATGAGGCTGCAAGTAAGTACAAAAATACAACTTTTGGCCAAAAATCGTGGATCGACTTTTACACGATATCTAATATTGCACGAGTAATATACTGTACTTTTTAGACATCATTGAACAAGAAATTTAAAAATAATTATAAAAACAAAAACTGTTAACCAAATACATACACAGTCGAATCGTTACACCAAAAACTCAATAAGACAAAAAACACTTAACTTAAAAAAAATAGAAATCAATATATAATAAAGATGCAAAATATATATATAAAACTAATTTACAATACTTTTTAATTTTGGAATCATTATTTTGTATTTTTTAACTGTTAAAATTATAATAATGTATATTAATAATGTATTGTATAAATAAAAATTACAATGAAAAATTAATATTAAAATAAACAATAACAAAATGGAGGCATGAAAATATGTACGTGTAAAGCACATAGTACTACATAGTAATTAATACATATGTGGAAAAAAATGAAAATGTTATCATTATCAACATGGTTCACTTCCTGAAAACTTGTTGACACTTTCTAAAAATATGAAGGCAGTTCAACGCCTCGTGACATAAGATTATGAGTTTTAAGCTTATTAAAAAATAACAAATTCGTATTAAAGTTTCAAAAAATAACCTAAATTTCATTTGAATCATTCGACGCATTTCATATATTGGATGAAGTTTCTTTGTATTATACGACTATCCTCGGTTTTTAAATAGGTTATGAAAAATACTCTTAAAAAAAGTGTATTTTTATATGAAAAAGACAATGAAACAATAAACAAAAGACTTGGCAATACCGACCTAAATATATGTAAACTATGTAAAACAATGTCAGTAAAATATATTTTTAAAAAAAACTACACAGGATGTTCCTGAAAGTTCTAGTCAAATTTTAAACACAGAGCAAACAAAACAAAAATCAAACACCCCATAAGTCCAGAAATGTTTGTCATCTGAGATATCACAGTGAAATCACAAATGCATAGGCTTATTGTCTTATAATCGCTGTAGCAAAGGAGTATGCAATTCTGGACCCATGTTTACATGGACTTTTTGCTTTATTTTGATGTATAGTATCAGTGTTAGAGTAGACCGCGAAAAATGGAGTAGACCTTTCAGGAAACATCCTGTAGAAAGAACTGTACTTTATATGAATTATATAACGTGTGAAGTACTTTCGTAGAAAACTGACATCATACATAGCCTTCAAGTATGGCAAGGGCGTTTGTAAATATTACAATACGAGCCTAGCCAAACGTTACTACGACAAATGAATTAATAGAAACTTGAACTTTTCACTTCGTGTTAAACGAGGGGCTTTTAATATCGACAGGGATGATATTAATGAGAGATTTCTATTGTCAAAACAGATTGTATCTCGAAAATCAGTTATAATTAAGCCTTTTAAGAGTTGGGTGAAAAATGGAGTTATGAATGATAAGAATGCGTAATGAATCGGGCATTAATTTCGCGCCGTAAACAGATGCATTGGCAAAACTAAGATTGTAATTAGGGTGTGAGTAATGACTCTAAAACAACAAGAGGGTTAACCCTTTGAGGTTGCCGACGATCCATCACTGAGAGAGAGAAACATTACTGACAATTATGCTCAACCATGGTGGCAGTAGTAGTAGTAGCCTAGTAGATTAATTCGTGCATTGTGTTCGCACTTAATGAACGACTGGGCTCGTAGGAGCGTTGAATAACTTAACCCGAGTCATTAAAAATGATTTTTTTTTGGAAACTCGCATTAATGAAACAACGGTTAAATGTTTCTCTCTCACACAACTGAATGAGAGATGAACAACTCGATCCTTACATTTTCGAATCATCTTCTTGCAAGTACGAGCCTTTGGGGTCATCCGATCACAGTCGAACAATTCCTGGTTCCTCACGTTGGCACAAGGACCATCGTAGGTGGAATTACATCGGTAACAACGAATTGCATTTCCTGTAATAAAATACAAATACATGTACAGTAGAAACCCAATATCGAAAGACGAGACTAGTGGCACTGAATTGGATAGCTGATTCGTAAAACCAATACTCATGATGGAGGATTTTATAATGTAATGAAAGCTAATGAGCTTAAATTTGTGAACATTGTACAGCATAAAATGGTAATTTGACATGGTCGGAGTAATATGACAGGGGTGAAGAAAACCACATTAAACAAGAACAATTACTAAATTTATGTACCAGAATGAAATTAAAGTATGTTATGTAGATGTATCTTTAAATCGTAATTTGCACCATTACAAAGATGTTCTTTAAAATATTAAAAAACATGTACAGTAGAATCCGGTTATTACGATCGCTTTGGGACCAGTTTCTTTTTGATAATAATAGCCGGCTGATAACATTGAACGATAGAAATAAGCATTAAATAGTGTGCTGGGGCCGACCGAAAAGGATAACAATTGCTGATTGATAACACCATCCGTGATTATAATGACTGGATTCCACTGTATAAGCAGATATAATAACAATTGGCCATCGCCAAAATTTAATAATAATAACTATTTTAATATTCAAAGTTGGCAAAAATTATTCTACATGTCAATGATAAGTAGGCTACAGTACCTCTTTTTTTGTAAATACTGTATAATCGTATTCCTGAATATAAAGTATTATTGTATTATTGTATGTAATATAGATATAAATATATACCAATTTATATATTGTGTGTGTATATATGTATGTATGTACAGT
>JAQIWH010006881.1:0-12189 GCA_034695005.1 Cryptops parisi
TTCGTTAGCCCGGGGGAGTACGACGGTGTTTTCGGGCCATATCTGACCACTACATTGTCACCGAAGTTTGATGCCGCGGGGCATCACAGCCGCTCTTAGTCTCACTGCGCCTTTGACCTTCCAGCATGGGTGACCCTACCAGGAGAAAAGAACTTTCTCCTGCTGGCATAGCTTGCCGGCGCAGCACACAAGGACCCCTGGCTCGTCAATCTGTTGGTTGGGGGTCTACTTTAACATTTGTTGTTCTCACCGCCATCCCTGCTGTTCCTAATATAGTTATACCAGCAGTCAACTGTCCATAAGATTATCTGAAGTTCATTGAATACTTTGAATACTTGAGGCTGAAGTTCCGGAAGTATGGGAGAGATGCTCGCCACGGGGCAAGCACCAGGGGGTGTGTGACCGGTTTTAGTGATGCCCAGGATTCATCCTATCAAGGGATAGGGTTTGAGCATGCAAGCCGGGTCGCCGCGTCAAGGCGCCGGCCACTCGACCCGGGGTCTACTTTAACATTTTATTTTATTTTATATCTCGCCCACATGCAGCAAAGATCGCGAGATATAGCTGCTACATACATCTTCCTAACTATCATCAATCCTAAGAATAGCACAATAGGGTACGAAATGAAAATGAAGATGAGATGATGTAGGATTTATCAATGTGTCAGGATTAAATATGACACATAGTCAAGTGATGCCCAAAAGAGCAAATAGAAGAGCCACTTAACCGGCAGAGCCGTTCCCGTCCCTGCCACGAGGAGGCGGGCTCTCTACTACAGTATCTAGCGAAATTCGTCTTAAGCGCTCACGAAAAAGATCATCGACAAAAGTGAAGAATAACTCACACCTTTGCATGTCAGAAATTAACTCAGACAGATCATCGACACAATCAGCCAAACCCTGAAACCTAAAATCAGAGTAGTCATCACAGTGGAACAACATGTGGTCCACTGTTTCCTCGTGATTGCAAAATGAACAAGAACTATCTTCCACTGCACCTCTGCGATAAAGGGATGAATTTATAGACCCATATCCCATTATAGCAAACACACCATACCGATTTGGGACAAACCATGGGTTCTCCTGAGCAAAGAGCACACCTGGAATAAACCTATAAGTATCTCGGCCATGTAAACTTGCATCCCAACCGGACTGCCACTGATGCCTAAACTCCTCATCGATGGCCTCAAATTCAACCGTCAAGCTCCTGTCAGCCCCTGCGGATGTCCAGTTACCCCAGCTAATCGGAAGCCCTCTCCTAACGAGTCCTCTCAAACCTGCTCGACATACTGACATAGGAAGAGGCTCAATTCCTGCTAAGATCTGCATCGCCTCTGTAGAGGTCGTTCTACAAGCCTTAGTGACCATCAAGAGCATTGTTTGTTGCGCGGCAAGTAAATGCCTCCTAACATGAGAATGTGACGTCTGGCTGAACCAGAAGGCAGAGCCATAAGTTGCTATCGGGATAATAAATCCCTTTTAAAATATCATCAAGATATGGTGTTTCAAGCCCCATTCTTGGCGAACAACCTTTCGAACGACGTTAGTGAAACCAACAAGTTTCTCGCGCAGAAACTGCGCATGTTTTACAAAGTTATGACATCGGTCAATAACAACACCCAAATACTTTGTGGATTCCACAAATGGGATATTTCTCCCATGAAGTTTCAGAATAGGCATTCTCTCACGATGCAGGCGTTCTTTGACCATCATAGCCTGTGTCTTTTTCTCTGACAGAGTCAGTTTGTATTTTCTGCACCACTCATTCATCAGCATTAAAACCAGAGCACCTGTTTCCTCAAGTTCTTTCATAGTCTCCCTTTATCACTATCAGGACATCGTCGGCATACGCAATAACTTCCACCACATCGGTAGAAAACTTCTGCTGGACGTCATCCAATAGCTCGTCCATAGCAAAGTTCCACAGTGCCGAACCGAGAACAGATCCCTGAGGGCACCCACGCTGCATCTTCAAATCAATCTGCTCAGTAGGAGACGTAACCATCACCCTACGATCTTCGAAGTAGCTACGAATCATATCAATGATACAGGTGCTACAATTTGCGGCAACTAAACGATTATAAATCGTAGGCCACCAGATATTATCAAAGGCCCCCGCAATGTCTGCAAAAATTGCTACAGCATACTTTTGCGACACCAGTTCAACTATTTACTTGTACCGCAGGAATGCATCCTCAGTGGATCTACCTTTCTTAAAACCATACTGGTTAGCATTTGCCATTCCCTGTAACTGGTAGTCTCGATCAATTCGTCCAAGGATAATGCGCTCTAGCACCTTCCCTAGCACTGGAACCAGCGTAATAGGTCGGTAAGACCCAATATTTGTCAGATCTTTGCCAGAACCCTTCGGGATGAAACGAACAGACGATCGCTTCCAAACCCCAGGGAAAACACGATCTCTGAAACAACGGTTCATAACATCAAGCAAAATCTCACGATTGCATCGCCAAAATGCCTGGACAATCTCCGGGTTAATATTATCAGGACTTGGTGCAGTCTTAAGTTTAAGGCCATCAACGGCAATTTCCAGTTCAGAACTAGAGATTTCTGGCTCCACATTACTGTTGACATACATTTCATTCTGGTTCAAAACAATTTTGTGGACCTCCTCCTCATCATCCACTGTATCTTGCGGGACACACTTAGCAAGCAATGCCTTAATTGACTCCCGCCATGAGCTAGTAAATGCTCCAGAATCCAAAATAAACGAACCAATCAGATTGGAAGACCGTGTCTTATCAGCAACAATCCGGTAAACAATGCTCCACGGGTTGTCATTACCCACAGTGGTAACAAAACTCCTCCATGCGGCCGTTTTTGAGCTGTTAATCTCTTTGGAATAAGCTTTACGCTTCTCGCTGTATTCATGACTGTAGTGGTGAACATTTGTCCAGCGCAGCCTTCGAGCCCTATGCAACTTGTTACGAGCTCTATTTGCCTTCACTCGAAGATCAGACAATTCCTTTGTCCACCAAGGGACAGATCTACTCAAGATGCGTCTGGCAGGAATTGATTTCCTGCACACCCGCAACAACCTCGAAGTCAAGCCAACAGCTGCCTGGTCAGCAGTGTACATTTGTTCATCCAGTGTACATTCTAGAGTTCCAAACATCTCACCAATTAACTGCTCAAAACGATCCCAATCAGCCTTCCTGACATTAAATCTTTCAGTATTAAACCATTCTCTCAAGACTCGCACATTTCGTTGAACTGAGAACAAAATCAGCCCATGATTACTAATGGCGCAGTGATTACCAACCCGCCAGTCCACAACACATTCAGCAAACTTTTCAGCCAGTGTGACATCAATATTAGATTCACCTACAGCCGAACTGAATGTAGGTAGGTTCCCAGCTTTATTAAGAACCACCAAGTTCTTGGAAGCAATCAGCTCCTCAAGCAAAATACCATCAGAGTCTGCAACATCAGAAAACCACAATGTGGACCTGGCGTTTGCATCCATAGTAACCATGACATCACTGGATGAGAACTCCTCAACCATCCGCTCAATTGCCAACAAATACCCATCAATTGGGGTTGAAAACTGCCGATAAATGTTAACAACATAAAACAAATGTTCCCCAGAATCAATTCGTACGCAAATAACATGAGGAGAATCAAACTTGCATAAATGAAAAGCCTGAACCCTATTTTTCCTAACAACAACAGCAACCCAAGGATCGCGACAACTAGGTCGTAACACACAATGTGCGGGAGATGTGTAACCACATAAATCCCCTTGGTAAGTGTATGGCTCCTGAACGCACAAGATGTCCATTTTCAGTTCCACGAATAACTGCCCCAGGGAGGCCATAACAGCTCTGGAGCGCTGCGCATTGATCTGTCCAATTACTAGCTCCATTTAACTTTGTTCTGGTAGATCTTCACCTGTCGTTTATATTCGGGACAATCTACACTGCGGACACTACGCTCGATCTCCCTACGTCTTTCACGTGCGCAGTTCACACAGTGTAACAACTCTGAATTAAGGCAATTTTTTTTGAGATCCCCTGTCTTTCCACAAGCCTCACACAAATCAGATGTTTCTCCGCAAAAGCGCGATATATGTCCATAACCATGACATCGGTAACATCTTGTTACATTAGTAAATTCTTTGACATTATGCGCACTCCATCCCAAGAAAACTCTTCCACGTTCCAACAAAGTTTTAGCAAACTGACCAGGAATGGTAACAACCCAATGTCCTCTATCATTACCAGACTTTATGAACCTTCTCAACACCATTCCGTCCGATAACTTCTCCCGATCAGGAGGAAGCAAGAACTCAAAGTTCTTCTCAATAAGATCCTCTTTAAGATCGTCTTTTGCATAATCCAGTGCAACATCATATATGATTATACTCGGCAGAAGTCTCTTAGGCTGATTTGCAGTTAATTGCTTTTGCTGAAGCGCAGCCTCCTGTATAAGTCCAACATCCTCCTTCCCATCTAACTCCACAACTAATCTTTGTCCTCTCATCTTCCGAACACCTCTAACCCGTAACTTATTTTGGACAGGCCGCAGAGCATCACAGAAGTTCTGCTTCAGTTCATCATTTGTTCTTGTGTCACTAACTTCATTTATTGAACGGATCAGCAAAATCTCGGTTTCCTTAACAGCCCTTTGCACCAGAGGCACACTGATGGTCTGTTGTCTACCAAATTCTCTCATAGGATGTTCTTGGGCAGTCACAGTCTCGCCAGCCACCACGGCTGCAAAGGACGGACTTATCGTGTTCCTATCGGACGGCCCCTTTTTACTCTGGTCCATAGTTCGCTGTATCAGGTCGTTTATAGTGACTCTTTGTTCTAGCACTTGTCCATCAAGTCTACTGATCATCCCACTCAATGCTATCACAATATCCGTCACCTTCCGTATATCATCTTGCACTACGCTCTTATTTTCTTTACTAATTCTGAGTTTGGGATCATGCAGCACCGCTCTGACTTTATCCTGAAAGACCATTGCTTCGGTCACCAGCTCAGTCACCGTTCTGGGACTAGTTCTTTTCTCTTCCAAATCCACTTCTAAATTCACGATATTCTCATCAATCCCAATTCCTATCATCTCCACCCCAAGAGGATTCATCTCTAGATCTGACCCAGAACCTTCTGCAACAGACGCATCCCAAGAAAGCCTGTTTTTATTGGCTTTTGGCGAATGAATCATGTTAACTAGGTCTGTATGTTGTTACCATATGTGAGAAAGGAGTTTGTGTATGCTGGTTTATTTATCCTGGACGCCAGCAAACCAGGGGTAGTTACTACATGGAGGAATCAGCTACTACCAACCCGTTCCCTTCAGAGAAAGCTGTCACTCTTTTCGCTCAATTTCATCCGCCGAGACGAAGTGGGTTTTAGGAGCCGGTAAAGTTGTGCATACTGCACATTCTGCCTCCATGGCACTTGCCCTTGGCCCTTGCGGGGCGCGCTCGGCAACGGCTTCTGGACGAACCTACCACCGTGCCGAGTGCCTTGTGCCACACACTCCGCTCGCCAAGACTTCCTTGAGCTAAATGTCTAAATGTCTCATAAGCAGTACACTCGAAAAGGATATGCTTCACAGTTTCAATGCCCTGACAGATCGGACACAAATTATCAAGAGCAGTCCCCCTGCGAAACAAAGAAGCATTAATTGGGCCATAACCCGTCAAGATATATATGCCAAATCTGCAGGGGACAAACCAGTCTCGTTCGCTAACAAACGTAACTTTGGGAATGAAGCTGTAAGTTACTCTATCGTGGACCCCATTTTCCCACTCAAACTGCCACACACTTTCCACTTCCGAGTCAATCAGACCGTGCTCTTCAGACAGACAGCTAGAGCTATTCGCACCTACACCATCATATACATAAGAGTGCCACGAAATCGGCACATTCCTCTTAACACAGCCCTTGATACCTGCGGCAGACACCGCCATATGAAGGGGACAGACTCCAGCCAGGACCTGCAATGCGGCCGTGGAAGTTGTCCTGCACCCCTTCGTAATCATAAGCAAAATCGTGCGTTGAGCAGCTAAAAGATGTCTCCGAACATGCGAGTGCTCTGCCTTTCGAAACCAGAAGGTTGCCGCATACACCGTAATAGGAATAACAATTCCTCGATAATAAGTCATTAGAATATTATTTTTCAGGCCCCACTCAGCCCCAACCACCCTTTTTACAGCCATTGAAAACTTTATCAGTTTATCACGGAGATGTGCAGCATGCTTAATAAAATTAAGACGTTGATCAACAATAACTCCTAGGTACTTGATAAACTCCACATACTGGATATTTTTCCCAGTAAGCTTTAAAATAGGCATACGCTCTACATCAAGAGAACCCTTTAGCAACATTGCTTTTGTTTTTCCAGGAGACAGCTTCAGCTTAAACTTTATGCACCACTGGTCCACAATCTCGAGAACAGCAGCACCCAACTCCTCAATCTGTCGCCTCAAGTTACCCTTCAAAACAATCAACAAATCATCCGCATATGCCACAACCTCAACATCCTCGGGAGAAAAAGAATTTGTTAAATTTTCCAAAACTTCGTCCATGGCCATATTCCAGAGGGCCGGGCTTAACACAGACCCCTGCGAGCAACCTCGCTCCATCAGTGTGTCAACACTTCCCAGGGGAGACTGCACAGTCACAGATCTACCCCTGAAATAATCACGAATAATGTCCATGAGCACACCACTGCAATTGGCTGCAGTCAGACGAGAATAAAGGGCCGGCCACCACAGATTGTCAAAGGCGCCTTTTATGTCCGCAAATATCGCTGTGACATACTTAGTCTTAGCATTGTACAAAGCCTGTCGAAATGACAGAAACGCATTCTCAGTTGAGGCTCCGCGACGGAACCCAAACTGATGCGGGGACTCAAGTTTACAGTCTCTATAAATCTGCTCCACCCGACCAAGTACCAATCGCTCCAACACCTTCCCTAGCGAAGGCACGAGGGCAATTGGGCGATATGAACTCACTTCTTTAGGGTCCCTACCAGATCCCTTGAATATAAAAAGAAGTGCAGAAGTTTTCCACACATCAGGAAAAATCCTGCCAAACAGACAACTGTTAAACACATCTATAAGGGCATTTTTCTGACAGCGCCACAATTCCTGCACAACCTCAGCAGTAATGTTATCTACACCTGGGGCCGTATTTTTCTTAAGCCTTGAAATGGCCACTTCAACCTCAACTTCCGAAAACTCACGTTCTAAATTGCAATTAGAATATTTTTCAACTTCTGAGATCAATTTACAATGCTGCTTTGTCTCCCCAACTACACTATCCCTAGGAACACACTTCTCAAGAAGAACTTGAACAGATTCTTTCCATGTATTTGTATAACCTCCAGTGGTTAATTTTAAACTGCCGATATCATTTCTAGATTTAACCCTATTCGCAGCAATTCTATAAACCAGGTTCCAGGGATCCCTATTACCGATCTTTGTTACGAAATCCCTCCATGCTAATGTTTTAGCCTTATTAAGCTCACATAAATAGGCCTTCCTGTCCGCCCTAGAACGGCGCACATAGTTGTCAATTTCCTCAAGGTTCAATCTACGAGCACGATGCAACTGAGAACGAGAGCGACTAGCTGCCGCCCTCAGTCTAGACAAGGTTTCAGACCACCAAGGGACCGACCTACCACACATCTTCCTAATGGGAATTGATCTGATACAGATATCAATCAGCCGCTTGGAAAATTCCTTAGCGTGTGTATCACAAGATGTAACTGGCCAATTCTCACGCCGAAAGGCCTCCTCCGCCAGACTCCCAAACTTAGGCCAGTCTGCTTTCGCAACATTGAATCGCTGAGAAGTACGCCACACTCGAGGGACAAGCTATAGCATGCACTGAATACAAAATAATATTGTGATCACTAGCAACAGACGAAAGAGAGACATGCCAGTCAGTAACCCTGTCAGCAATTGATGCAGTTGCCAGTGTAATATCGATACTTGATTCTCCACAATCTGATGAAAACGTCGGTGAATTACCAGGTTGGTTTATCACTACAAGGCCATGGGCCGCAATAACCTCCTCCAATGCTGCCCCATCGGAATTGGTATTAGGAGAATGCCAAAGATTAGATTTTGCATTTTGGTCTACTTTAACATTATTATATGACCTCGAGAGTATGCAGCAACTAAGAAACCTTATAGCCGCGTGTATACAAGTTGGTTAGAAAAACCCTCACAACGAATCAAAAAAGGGAACTCAGCAGAACCTCCTAAGCGAAAACGGTCAAGAAGAATGCGGAAAAGAAATAAATAGATGTAAAGAAGAAAGATAGAATATCAAATAAAAATAGGGTTCACAGGAGACACTTAGCCATCAGTGGGAAGCCTGAGAACAGGCCCCCACGTCAGTTTCCGTCCCTGCCACGAGGAGGCGGTCTCCGTCTACCATCTAGCACAAATTCTTGTCGTATATGGAAAACTTCATCCACAAAGTCCTTAAACCTTTGAAGGCACTGCTCTGAAGAAACGAGAACTGGATATTCCTGGATTGCATCCGTCAGCTCCCCATACCTAGCTTGTGAATATTCTTCACATTCAAAGAGAATGTGCTGCACTGTTTCGATTCGTGGACAAAACGGACAGAGTGGGCTGTCAATTGCACCTCTCTCATACAACGACCCATTAATTGGGCCATACCCTGACAGAACATAAATCAACGGCCTATTAAGTGAAAACCACTTATTCTCATTGACGAAGTTAACGTCACCAATAAACGAGTATGTTATTCTGCCATGATCATCAATATCCCATTGTTCCTGCCAGGCACGCCGTGCCTCCTGCTCAATCAATGCACTTTGTACATTATAGCACTCCCTGTCCATCATATCGACACCATCAAAAGCATAATTCAACCAAGTTATAGGTATATTTCTTCTGACGCGTTCCTTTATTCCTGCCACAGAAACAACCCATGGTAATGGCATACAACCAGAAAGGACCTGCAAAGAGGAGGTGGAAGCTGTCCGACATCCCCCCGTCAGTAATAACAAGACTGCCTGTTGTGCAGCCAAAACATTTCTCCGAACGTGAGAATGTGATGTTTGCTCGCTCCACAGAATCGCCCCATATTCTGCCATAGGAATAATTGCTCCTGTATACAAAGAAAACAACGTATGATGCTTCAGCCCCCATTCCTGGCGGGCAACTCTCCCAACTGTAGCAGCAAATTGTACAATTTTTTCTCTAACATACTTAGAGTGGTCCACAAAATTCAATCGAGAATCAATCACCACTCCAAGGTATTTGATTGAATCGACAAAACCAATGTTCCTATTGTTTAGTTTCCAAGCCGGCCTCCTTTCAGGGTCCAGACGTCCCTTAAACATTATGGCTTTAGTTTTCTGTTGAGATAGCGCCAATTTGTACTTAAAACACCAGTCATTAACCGCCTGGAGAACTTCTTCACCAATCAACTGCAAATGTCGCCTGGAGTTTCCTTTAACCACTAGCAAAAGATCATCCGCATAGGCAATCACCTCAATATCTTCAAAATCGAAGGAATGTTCAATGGTTTTCAACAATTCGTCCATGCACATATTCCATATCGCCGGACCGATAACAGAGCCTTGCGGACATCCCCTCTGCATCAATGTCTCCACTTTCTCTTTAGTGGAAACGACTGAAATCCTCCGGTTTTCAAAGTAGCTTCTCATAACAGAAACCACACATCCACTACAGTTGGCATTGATGAGCCGGCCAAAAATTGCAGGCCACCACAAATTATCGAATGCACCCGCAATGTCAGCAAAAATTGCAATGACATATTTGCGATGGGACGATGTAATTGCCCTTTTGAGCATCCAAAGTGCATCACTAGTTGATTTTCCCTTCTTAAAACCAACCTGACAGCCTGATTCCAATTCATGAGCTTGGTATTCTGTCTGAATTCTCAAGAGCAACAGACGCTCAAAAACCTTGCCCAGTGTACACAGAAGAGAAATTGGGCAATATGAGTCAATAGCCTCAGGGTCTCTCCCTCCACCCTTCAAAATGAATCTCAGTTTTGAGGTCTTCCACACAGCTGGAAAAATTCCCTCATGTAGGCACAGATTGAAAATATAGACAAGAATGTTTCGATCACATCGCCACAGGTTTCGTACAATTTCAGTTCCAATACCATCTGGACCCGGCGCCGTATTGGTCTACTTTAACAGTTGTTATTCCCGCCTCCACCCCTGCTGTACCTTGATCGTATCATACCAGCAGTCAACTGTCCTTGTAGACTTTATGGAAAAGTTCATCATGGCGCAAAATCCCTGTTAGTTAGGGTTAGGGTTTTAAAAGATTGCTAGAACTGAGATTGCTCCGTCAAGCACCGCCTAGAGGAGGTTAGTGTCCTTTTATCAGTGTTTGCTTAAGCATGAGAGCCGATCTTGCAAATTCGCATAATGCCTGGTAGTTAGCTTCGGTTGTTAGTGGCTGCAGGTTAGTCATTGACACTCCTTGAGTTTCTAGAATGTGGCCGATAGTTGACTCTCTGATATCTGCAAATAGTTGGCACTTTAAGAGGGTGTGTTCCATGGTGTCTTGATCTCCACAAATACAGCTGTCATCAGCTACGATCTTCATTGAGGCTAGCTTTGCTCCAAAGTCACCATGTCCAGTGAGGAATTGTGTGACATAATGGTCGATGTTCACCCACGTTGCCTCTAGCCGGGTTTCCACTTTGGGGAAGAAGCTATAAGTTGTCCTACCAGTTTCACTGCAGTCCCAACTTCGTTGCCATTTGGCAATAAGGAGGGAGTTGATGTTCTTTTTAATGTGGTGAAGTTCGAGACTGTGCGGTTGGATTTCATCGTTGTCAATCTTGCAGGCTTCTTCGTAGCGTATTTTGGAGTTACAACTAGCCTTTTCGATTTCCACTGTAATGGGAAGTACGCCGCAAATTACTGGTAAGGCACATCCTGGAGCAGTTCGATATGCTTTGGAGACCTGGAGCAAAATCCTTCGTTGGGTGCTGAGCAGCTTTCTTTTGTGGATGGCATTTAGCCTATCGCCCCAGCACACCGCCGCATATGTCATTGCCTGAATAAAGACACCTCGGTAGATGGTGGATAAGGCCGGGCTGCCTAATCCCCAAGTGTTCTTGGCTACTGTTCTTAGATGGGAAAAGATGTTTTTCCCTCTTTCTGCCAAATATGCCACATGAGAATTGATTCCCATATTCGTATTAATGTGGATACCGAGGTATCTCATGCTAGATACCATTTTTATCGATTTCCCAGGCGCAAGGCGCACCGTGGGAGACCTTCTGGTGTCGAGAAGTCCTTTGGCAAGCAACATTACTGATTTTTCTTCCGAGAGCTTCATTCTGTTAAGGTCGCACCACTCCATCACTAAGTCCAGCGCTTGTTGGGCCTCTTGCTGGATGACGGCCCTAGATCGTCCAGCCACGATGAGTAGCTGATCGTCAGCGTACGCAATGGTCGTTTTCCCGCACTCTGTTAGTTTCCTCAGGTTGGAGTCGAATGTAATGTTCCGAATAGTAGGGCCTAGGATGGATCCCTGAGGGCATCCCATAGTCACGGTCTTTGACACACGCTGAGTCCCTTGTTGAATAAATGCAGTTCTATCATCAAAGTAATCCTGCATAAGGTGGAAAATATCTGCAGGGTTGCCTTGAGTGCGAAGGCGGTGTAGAGCCATTGGCCACCATACATGATCAAATGCGCCCTTGATGTCCAGAGAGATTGCTAGAACATATTTTTGGTCAGACTTCTGCACAGTCCGAACGAAATGGCAGATTGCTTGTTCCGTGCTTTTTCCATTTCGGAAGCCATACTGGTGTTCAGAGATGTTATCTGTGATGAGAGTCAGCTTTCTGTGGATCAGCTTTTCAAGAATCTTTCCCATTACTGAAAGCAAGCAAATTGGGCGATATGATTTGGGGTCCGATTCATCCTTATCGTTTCCTTTCAGGATGGTGACAATTCTCCCTATCTTCCATCGCTTAGGGAAGCATCCCCACTCTAGGCAGCCATTGTAGACATGCAGCATATTGTCACTGATGACTGGCCAGGCTTTTTTGACTATGGCTGCACATAAGCCGTCAGGGCCAGGAGCTTTCTTAGCATTTAAGGACGCGACTGCGTTTCTCAGTTCAGAGGTTGAGAATTCTGCACTTGGTCCAAGGTTCAGATCTGACATAGCAGAGGCTCG
>JAQIWH010006882.1:0-12188 GCA_034695005.1 Cryptops parisi
TCATTTATGTTGAAAAAGTTTAAGTCCACGAGCATGCGCAGACGAAGGAGCCGTTTCAGTCTGAAGACACGAGTTTCGGGTCGATGTCGATGCTCTTTTCGATTTAAAATCGATTATATCGAAATCGTCCACTTCTATCGTGAAGTTAAAAGCAAAGTCGCCAAGTGGTTAAAAGGACAAGTGACAAGTTTTGGATGAAGGTGGGAGCGATACAGGTTATTTCGGGTAATTTTTTATACACTTTTGAAAAAGTTAAACGTGCTTTAGTAGCTAGAGAATTCACTATAATATGTAGAAGAAAAATGTTTGAGTTTGTGTTAGTTATGTAATAATAGCATTGATAATTTGTAAATCAAGTTCAATTGACGTTTAGTGAAGTCGTCTGCCAAAGTATTTACCTGAAAAGATGGAAGAAGTTGAAATGCCAAGTGAAAATGAAGGCGATTTCAGTATATTTGAGCGGGACAAGCTCGAAGCTGATATAGACCAAATTAACTCATGTTTTACGGATTGTCAAAATTATTTTGCAACGAGTGAAAGTGAGGAATCCCAAGAAGATGACATAGACAGTGAAAATGATGCTCAACCTGAAGGTAAACTTAAAGACAGCCTATAAATAATAGCCTACTATTGGAAGTAAATAACGTTCCATTTTTCAGATGAAGACCAAATAAATGAAAATCCTGTCAAGAAGGCATTGATCTTGAATCAATTTTACCAATCAACGATCGGTAGTTGCATTGAACGACTACAGTTAAGTCTTCAAGAGAACCTTGAAAAACAAGTGAGATTTTTATTTGATAAAAGGAATGCAATTCTTGGTTATATCGGACATTTACAGGAAACAATGTTTATTGAATCAAGAAACGTTTGTCGTCTATTTTGCGACACAGCTCTTAATTATTGATGTTGTTGTCAGGTATCGTTTTCATTATAAATATTCTTTGTTGAATAGCGTGCATTGCAAGAGGAGATCAACAACATTTCAAGAAAGAAGAAACGAGCTTTGTATTCCACTACAAAGGTCGAGAAATCGTTCACCATTTTTGCTACTCCATACTTCAAGGATAAAAAAGGTTTTGTAAGTACTCCAGTTTTGTTTTTCTAGAAATTGAAATGTGAAAAGCAGTATGAGCAGTATGATTAATGATATGCAGTATGATTAATTCCTAGTGGAGATGGGAACTAATTTAGTTTTTGTTTTTATAATAATCATCTTGCTTTTTTTAATATATACTAAATACAGGCACAACCCTACAATGATGATGCCAAACAAATCAAGCCATTACAAAGTGTGGATCCATACAGTCGTACACCTAAAATTTGTAAGTTATTGAGAATTTTACTCCAGTCATTTGCTGGAATCCCCTCCTAACAAATGACTTAAGTGCAATGAATTTTAAGGGACAAAAGAAGAACAGAAGATTTTGCTTGATGGCATTCACAGTTCAGCTAAAGAAGAAGCTTGGCAAGCGTTGTTGAACAAGTAAGCTGTTGAGTGATGGATAGGTTTTATGTTGTGTGTATTTGTTTTCTTAAGTGCTCATTTGTATTGGTTCTAGAAAAGAAGTTCTGTCTTCAAAACTTGCTAAGCTTGATAAGTCGAGTGAAGCAGCGGAGGAGTTCGTATCTCAAATAGAAGAGCTCGATAAAAAGATCCAGGCTATAAAGTAAGCTTATTCAACTGCATTTTTGTATAATTATTTAAATTAATTAAAAGTGATAATTGTGCACTGTAATTAACTTGCATTTTTCAGTGATGATGATGGTTCCACATTAGTCGGGTCTCGTTGGAAGAAGCATGACTGGATGAAAATAGCTGTTGTTGATGTATGTAACACTTCAGTTTTAAGAATTTTTTGGAAGTGTGCAATTTGTATCTTTAAGGAAGTATTAAAATGTAGTAGCCAATCCAGCCTTAATGTCTTGAACATTTTGTATTTGTTTAGTTTGATGGTACTCGAACAGCGAGAGAATGTGAACTGATTTGGATGAACTATCTCCATCCCGACATCAACAAAAAGAAATGGTCACCTGATGAAGATGCTCAGTTAGCTACATTGGCTTCCACATCCAATGACTGGGAAGGAATTTCCAAATCTTTACAGGTAAAAATTCAATGTTTTTATTATTATTTTTTTTTTTTAATTATTATTATCTGGTTTGGTGACAATCTTGTAACACGGATAACTAAACAGGCTGCTATTGTACAGTTGTCCAGGATTATTTGTACATGATAACAGAGTTTAATTTAATAAGTTATATATGTATATTAAAGAATCAAATTATATTCAAAATCATTTTTTTATTTTAATTTTGACAGACTAATCGAACAGCACAACAGTGCATTCATCGCTATCAGAACGACCTCAACCCTGATTTTGTTAGGAGGTACAGTATACTGTATACGTGTGGAGGGAGGAGGCGTCTGTGTGTGTAAGGAAAATAATCCTTGCTTAACCATGGACACTTGCACCACAGAGTAGTGCATTGTTGTACTGCTGTAATGTTAAAATAAAATGTAGTAGTTTTTTTTTTTACTAATGTCAAAACATTCATTTAAATAGGCCCAACTGAGGATGTAGCACAACACACTAAATATTCATAATGGTTGTTAACAGAATGAAGGAACAGCTTTTGCGGCTCCATTAGTCTTTTGGCAATCACTTCTACAATGTTAAGCAGGGATTATATTTTGAAAAAAATTCAATGCACATTTGAAATTCAAATTTATTCTTTTTTATTTCAAAGTAAATGGACGGCAGAGGAAGACGAGAAACTGACTGAAATGATTGACAGTTGTCGTATTGGAGATTACATTCCATGGCACAAAGGTTTTGTATGGAAAACGTTCAGTTTTGTATTTAAAAGCTAATACCTGAAACTTGTTGTAGATTCTTTATTTTGTGTCATGCTAGTGGTATATTATATGAAGGGAAGAACTCGTAACCAGGTAGTGAGACGATGGATCGATTCGCTGGACCCCAAGTTGATTAAAGGGCGTTGGACTGAATTGGAAGATATGGTAACATCACCTTTGTTTCCTTCTCCTTTTTTTTTTTTAGTTTTTGTGCTGTTTTTGTTTCCAGTGAACTTACACTATTGTATCGTTCCAGGCATTAATTGCTGCTGTTGCAAGATATGGCAAAAATTGGCAAGTGGTAAAAAATTATGTCGCTGGAAGAAATGCTACTCAATGCAGAGACAGGTATGTGCTTTGCAGTTTAGACTGCTTTTTTGTCACTTGGTTCATGTTTGGGTTGGATTGTAGTGCAGTAGTATGTCATTTATATTTTTTTATGACAGGTGGATAAACTGTTTATCTGCATCAGTCCAATTTGGAACTTGGTCTGCAAGGGAAGATCAAAGTTTGATCTCTGCTGTTCTGACTCATGGCCGTACGACTTCACTTTCAGCGTGGTATTTTTTTTTATGTTGTAATTATTTTTTAAAGTATTTTTCTTTATTTTAGGAAAATGGTCAAAAATTGCACAACTCATTCCTGGCCGAACAGATGCAATGATAGCAAGACGATATCATTTGATAATGAGCAAAACCAATGAATACAGGGTATGTTTTATGTGGATTATTCACTATGCATGTTCTTATTATTTAAAATTTCACTGCCACTGGGACCAATGCATTATTACTAGTAATAAGGCGGCTAATCATTAATAAACACAGTATGTAACATGAGTGCCACTTTGAACAAAGAACAGTGGAGTCCTCTAATCCGACATATATCGGACCAATAACTGGATTTTGGGAACAAATCACTGTTTAGATACATCAACTAATCACACAATACAGGGTACTGTACGAAGTACCGAAATAAATTGTACTTTGTACAGCAGTTTGTCACTATGTCCATCTTCAATATCATTGTATTACACACGAAATTCGTCCATTTCTTGAGGAGGGTTTGCATTTAAAGAAAGTTTTGTATGTGGACCTGCTGGCTGCTGAGTGTCAGATTACTGGGCGTGTTGGACTAGGGAGTCTCTACTACTGTATATCGAATGATACAAAAATCTATTTGGATGTTGTTAAAATGATAGTTCACTCTTGAATTGAAACATTTACAAGTATTGTATAACATGTAACATGTTTTGTTTTTTAAGACTGAAAACAGATCAGTTTCAACTGAAGAGAATTTTGTTCATCCCAAAACACTTCGCCGTCCCAATTCATCTACGTACCGAAGTCACATTTACAAAAAATTGCAAATGATACTAACAGACTATGTTGTCAGTGCATCCACACATGACAATTCTTCAGTAAGTGAATTATTTTATTGTTTGCCTGCCTTGGAAATTTTTGAAACAATGAGTCTTATTATTTTTCTAAACAGACTCCTAGGCAAAATTGCCATGCCATAACTGATACATTTAATGTCAGCTCAGCAGACCTGGATTTTATTCTTGACAAACTGAAAGCCCAGTCTCAACATTCTGTTCATCGAAAACATTCGATAGGGAAGTCATTGACAATGGGAAGGCCTCGTGTCATTCAAACCCAAGAAGATTTTGACATCATTGATTACTTTCAGTACATCTCCAGGTCCGTCGGAAGGCCTTATTCGCAACGTAAGTTTCAGAATCTCAAGCATAAAGTGTTGTTTTTTGTAGTCAACATGTTCATCATTGCTCTTCTTTGGTTAGGCCAAGTTACCGATGAATCTAGAATGGGTTTTGTTTACTCTCAGTATGCAGAGGTATGTTTTGTTTGTTTGTTTATTTGTTTTGTTTTTATATTGAGTCATTTTTGTTGTAATATTTTCCTTTGTGTTTTTTACAGAGATTAGTTGCATTGGACCCAACAGCAACTGCAGCTTCTGTGACATTGTTGCCACCTACATCATCAGCATTGATGGGTTTCAAGAATCTTTTGATGCTACGCCGACGTCTTCTGAGCAAAGTGGAAGCAGCACAACAAGCATTCTCAAAACCACAGAAAGCATCCACAAAGATGACGAAGGATAAAAAACCTTTTGATCCATCAGATGCCATTCGGATGCCTGACATTTCATTGACCAGCGTCTCAAAAGCGAATCAAACAATGGTCAATGTTCCTACTGATAATTATTTTCCTATGCTGATGGCACGTTTTGTTTCTGTTTTTTTCTGGCCTGCGTTACTTTCCAGTTTTAAGCCAAATTTTCCGAAGGAGGAAGCCCAACGTCATAAGAAAAAGTGAGTATTGGTTCTTCTTTGTGAATATCTAACTAACGTTGACGTAATATGTATATTTAAGATCTCTTCATAATTTATAGGTTGGACCCTTTTAGTGGGGGGGCGAAAAAACGCAAACGGAAGAAGCCTTGGGTTGCCAGCATGAGGTTGAAAAAAGTTAAAAAGGAAAAAATTGAGACCGTAGCTACTGAAAGCAACATTCTAGAGAACCAAAGCAATGGAACAGAAATCAACAGTACGACTGGTAATTCTTAATGGTTGACAGCATTATTCTTATGCTTGCGTGATCTAATTCAAGTTAGTTTAGGTTCACCAGAGGATAAAAAACCAAAACGTGGCAGACCTTTAGGCTCAAAGACGAGGTCCCCCGTGATTATACCCGAGAGTGAACTAAGACGAAGTCGACGACAAACTCGGAATTCTAAGTAATATGAATCTGAATTAAAACGATTCAATTATTTCAAAGCATTCAATTGTATGTATTGGTTCTACATGATTGCCCAGAAAATAATATTGCTATACAACTTTAGTTTTTTCGTTATTCTTTGGCAAACTTCCAAAAACTTCATTTGGAACAATTTGCTACTCGATTTGAACTTTTGTATAAATGAAACAGAACAATAATACTGGATGTTTTATTTGAAATGCTCAATTGGAATACACAGTATCAAATTAATGTATGGTCTGGTTCTTGGTGCCATTTGGTAGGTAGGCTGTTTAAGTTTTGGAAGGAATTATTAATTTTGTGCTTTGAGTCATGAGGTAGTGGTAACAGCAGAAAGTGTGAAAATGGCGCCGTTGCAGTGAAGGCTCAGATCGTTGTCGCCATACTTTTTAGCCACTGAACAAGTCTCTAAAAACTGTTGTTTCTGTGCCCAAATTCTCTTCCTGTTCAGGGGGAGTCTGTGATATACATTTATTTATTTATTTTTATTTTTATTCCAGTCCAAGGGACCAACATTACATAATGTATGTAACAGAGAACATTAAAATTGATAACTTAAAATAACATAAAAAGAAATTTTTGTTGCTTTTCTACAATAATTTGAATCAAATCTTTTCTACGTTTCTACATGACTGAAGAAACATCATTGTACAGCTACAATGGAGCCATGTTCTGCTATGACAATACCACTAGCGATATTGTCATTGTTCTGCATACCGCCGGGGATCGGCAAAACTAAAAATAACTCGGGAGCCTACCCTTTTTTTTCAGGTGATATTTATGAATATAATCCAGGTGCCAGGTAGAAAGTTTCAGACGCTATGGCGACCAGGCTGCATTTGTCTACCTGTGCATACCACCATCAAATAGCCTGTGCCTCCTCTATGGCAGATGACATTTTCACATTTGCTGCCGTCACCACCACCATCTGGTTTAAAACTTGTAGAGTCTACCTAACATGTAACATCTAGAACAAGTTAACATCAATTTATTATCACATGGTAAAATTGGGGCATTCGAAATTGAGACATCTTGTATTTTGTTATACATGAGAAGTTCTAGTGGAACCTCTCTATTTGTTGGCTCGTCTATTCATCCAATTTCTCATTTGTTTAAAATTTGCGTTGGATGGATAGAGGTACATCACAAGAAAAATAATAAAAAGCTGACAGAGGACCTTGGTTCCTATTATTCCATAAGTACTTTTCAAGGTTCGTTTGGTGTGTTAACAGGTAAAATTTTAATATATAACATAATATCAGAATGTAATGCGATTTTTTCGAACTCCTCTTCAGCTACGCAATGTTATATATTTAATATATAACATTATATCAGAATGTAATGGTCTTTATACGTTATACTTTAATTTCACTTTCCTTATGCATTATTAATATATATTTTATACCTCTTAATTAAAATCCAGTTTGTTAATATGGGGGTTTTGAAGTTATACTAAGTGTTGGCCTATAGTACAGTACGATAAGAGCGGATTTAGCTGTGTATTGGTTACCAGCACTTGGCGAGTGGGTTTGCAGTTTGTCGACATCTCTTGTCCTATCTGGAATGATCTCAATAGGCTCCATTGTCACAGTACTAATGATAAAGGTAAAAGATCCAACTTTTATTCATAGGCAACTATAATAAAAATTCTGAAGAACTTACATTACAACATTAATTTTCAAGTAGTTCAATTAAAGGGCGAGATAAGCTACACTGCACTTTTCCAAAAAAATGACATTTTGTTTTACATAACACTCACTGCTCTCCTCCTCAGTACTGTTGTAAGAAGTACAAATAATAATAATAATAATAATAAAAGTTATTAAATTGCAAAGGAGTAGGGACTGACAAAACCAACCAAATGTATATGTAGTTATGGTTAAAATAAGATCGGCATGACAGTGAAGCCAAGAAGAGCTGCCGAATTCACGGTAGCCTTTCTATTTTCACATTTCTTTCTAGTTATTATTTTTACTTTATTACAATCAAAGTGACCACTAGCACCATGTGCAAAACAAATCACTCTACACAAGAACAACAGAATACAAGAGATTGAAAAGTTCATCACGGGCCAACTACCCATGCAAACTCAATTCCACAATCATAAAGTATTGAAAAAAAGAAAAGGATGGTTTTGTATTGACTGGTATCCGTAGTATAATTAAACTTATGGCTATTGATCATACGTGAGTGAATCACATGGCTTGCTACAATGATCCATGTTTCCTATGAATCGAGCAACTTCCTTGAGACGAGTATAAAGAATAATTTGCTCACAATTTAGAATTTTCAATCTTTTGCAATAAGCAGTGATAGAAATCTTGAGCAGGGTATTATTATTATTATTTATTATATGTCGTTTTTACCTTCCGTAGACGGAATTTTGAAGTATCGGACCATACTATTAAGCCATATGTCAATAATGGATAAATTTTTGACTTTCTATTTTTTGTCGCAATCGCAATTTAAATAGGAAAACATTCCTATTATATTTTTTTTTACTGTATGTTCAATTCGTCTATTAAAAGATAAGCTCCCGTCAAAACGTACATTAATATCATCCAATTCAGAAATTGGTCCATCAAAAACAATTTTCTTGGTTTTTAACAATGAATTCATAGGTCTGTCATTGAACCATGAATTAATCTTATCTAGATCTTTATAAAGAAGAAACTCAGCCACATGAAATTGATACTTGGGATAATTATTAATTTAAAAAAAAAAATTATCATTAATATAATTATAAAGAGTTGAGTTTAACTAGATCGTTTGAGACCAACGTGAAAAGAAAAGCTGCCTGAATGGTACTTGTTGTCACTGATTCAAACAGCCAATTTGGAAGTAACGTTTTGACAAACCAAATAGCTTGAAACTCCCAATAAAATGAGCTGTGAGATAGATGATCACTGATCTAGGAACTGTATTGTAAGCTTTCACTAAATCCGTAGACAACCTAATAGTTCTAAAATCATCCTGTCTAGAAGATACATTTTATGAATCAGCTGACTTTCCCTTTCCAATCCCAAACGCATTGATGAGTGACGACGTCAATTGTACAATTTCTTTAACTTCACAAAACAAAAACTTGTCCGCTAATTTTGACAGGAAGGGTAGACGGGCAACGAGATGATGCGATTGAATTGAATCCCGGGAGCCAGCCTTATAAAGCGGAAAAATTGTTGCCATTTTCCATTCAGTTGGATAAATTTCGATAATTTTATCAATCAACAGCTGAATGTACTTATAATAGGGGATAAATTAGAAAGAATTTTCGAAGTAAGAAATTCATGTGGATAACTATTTGTGGCTTTTACCTTTGACAAGAGTGGATTTAAAGTCAGCCAAAGAACTCTGAAGGTTCTTCTTAACACCAGAAAGACCAATGTCAACAAAAACCAGTATTTCACAACGACCTGTTTTATTTTATTTTATTTTATTTTTTTATTTTTATTTTTATATAATTCGGTCAAGGTGACCATTAGTACCAAGTACGTACAACGGAAAACAAAACAAAAACCACCAAAGGAAAGAAAATTATTTCACAAAAACAAGAAAACAGACACATTATTAATTACAAAAACTGCCAAAAGGAGAGATACAACCTTAACAATTCAATTATCTCCGTCTCTCTAGCTAGAGGATCGTTGCACCATTTCAAACTGATTTGCCGCCAACTGAGGTTTCTTAGAGTACATGTACTATAAGTAATATGTTGTATGAAGGTGATGCATCTTCCATCTTTTGTCTTACATTTTGATCACAATAAAAACAGCTGTTTTTATTTGTGTAATGGTTCCCAATGTCGTACTCAAATGAATAGTATTCGTTGAATATCAACTGTGTGTTGCACTCAATAATTTACTACAGTTGGCATTGTTTTGACGTTGGTTCCCGAGCATAAATGGTGCAGTATTGTACGTAGTAGTAGTAAACATGTGATGGATTTCATGTGTACTATTCATACTCTACTGGTCTCGTTGCTCTGCTTTCACATTCTCCGCAATCCTCTTCACCTGTAACTTTTGCAGAGATTATGCAGCTATCGCGATTCCGTTTGGTGTATTCCGTCATACTACCATAACAGTTCGGGTTAGAATTATAACAGTAACAGTAACAGACCCTTAGCATTAATTTAAACTTGTAAAGTGCTTCCAACTAATTAGAAATTAATATATAAATGAACCAAGCGACGCGAAAGCTCCCGCCGATGCACACAGCACATGCTGCACACGTGTACGGCAGAGAAGCCCAACGCTTTTCTTGGAAAGTGCGTCAATGCAAGATAAACAGACTTATTTAAAGAATAAATTAACGTTTAACGACACGTTATTTCAATACTTTTGTCAAACTTGAAAAAATAATAATAATAATAATAATAATCATGTATTATAAGCACGGTCAATTAGTTTGTGCGGACCAATTGGAACCGAATTTGACAGGGTTACTCTCCTATGTCCTGGAGTGTCTATGTTTAAGTTTTTAGCCTAAAGTACTATCTGTACCGAATCTACAAAATGTGTCGAATCGAATACCGTGTGTTGCAACGTCGTGTTAAGTAGTTCTGTCGACAAAGGAGATAAAATATAAACTGTATTTCAGAACATTGAAGTAAGAGAGGAACAATAACACAACCTCTCTTTGTGGAGGTAAGTAAGAATGAGATGAAAAACTATTGCAGTACAACAATTCCATTCACAACAATATTATTCATCAAGTTACTATATATATATATATATATAAATGTTTTCCATTCACAATGAAAACCTTGCATTACATAATAATACTACAAACGTTGTAAATATATTACTGAGTAATATATCCGGAACTACAATGTATGTTGTTTTGTGAACAGCAAAATGTCGCAATAATGTGATAAAAATATCACGACATGCTAAAATTATAACAATACACAATTTACAAATTATAACCAACCGCAGCCGTTAACCGCATAATGGGAAAAAATTTATTGCTAAATTTTTTTTATTAGCTAACCTAACCAAGCACCCGATGGGTGAGCATGTCCAGGAAACGGAAAAGTTGAATTCTGAATAGTAGTTGTGATTTATGCAAAAATCGCATAAATTGAAACTAGATAAGGTAATAAGGACAAAATGACAGTGTTGCCACGACACTTTGTCGATAACATTTTTGTACAACAACATTATTGCTACGATACGCTCGGTACGTACGTACGTACGTACCCATAGACATGCAGCGCGCTCATTAGTAACAAATGATGAAGTTTTTTGTGTATTGGAAGCGATCGTTTATTTAATTAGTTGGACGTACTGACGTTTAGTCGGACTGAATTGGCAGATAGGATAACTTGTGTGTTTTGTTTTTCCAGTAAATAGCGGTGTTTTCTCTTAATCTTGCTCGTCGCCCACAGTAATAACCGAAGCCAAACAAGACAAGACTCATTAAGACAACACACGCCATAGCGCCTGCTATCACTGCCCATGTGCCAACAGGATGAGTGTAATAATTTCTGTTTAAAAAAAGTTAAGAATAAATAAATAAATAAAAACAATTACATTTTTTTCTCTCAAAAATCGTAAACTTACCGTCTTGCTTCAGGCATCGGTACTTCAATACATTCGGGAATTTCACTCGTACAAAACGGATCCTGCGTGATGTCGACATGATTTGTGTAGGGTCTGTCGGGTGGACACACCGGATCGCAGGTGAATTCCTATACGATAAGAAACGACACTTACTTGAAGAATTATAAATTCACCCACCAAGGTAATCAAACATAACATGGTTGGTACCAGAGTTGAGTTGTCACTGGAGAAAACTTTGACATTTCGACAATGTCGACATTGATCGTTTCCAGGACCGTAACATTCGCGACATTGGCTCGAACAGCGTCGGCATTCGTTTCTTTCATCGGGGTAGTAATTGAATGGACAGCTCTCTCGGCAATGGTCGCCGTGTTTGACCAGCGCGCATTGAGAACAAGCGGACACGTGGCTACCAAAGTTTGTACAATTTAAGCAGCTTGGGTGGCATCGACGGCAGTACTGTTGAAAATTAAGTCCATCGATTTGAATCAATAACACAATATAAATTAAACTTACTAATTCAACTTACTGATTTTCCAATCACTGCTCGTTCATGAGGACTGAGAACATCATCGAGAAAATGCCCATCGGGACAAGGTTCGTCTTCAGCGACGCAACGACCCTAAAGCAGAAATCGTAAAAATATGTCACTCATTACAACGACAGCGTATACTACGTCTACAGACATGTAACTGTAACTGCAACGTAGTTGTATCTAATACAGTACAAATCTTGCATTTATTGTTGCACGAAACTCACAAAAATAAACGGTTCTACATCGCCTCGAACGACAAGTCTTCCACAACGATGACATCCTCCTGGACCGATGATGTTGTTCGGACCTGTGCAGCTGTAAAGTTAAAACCAATTATAACATTGTTCATCATGAACCAACTACACTACACTGTAAGCAGGGCCGAGCAGAGGGTAGGCCAGTGATGCCATTTGGCATGGGCCTACGATTTTAGAGGGGCCTACTTTTGCTGG
>JAQIWH010006883.1:0-12188 GCA_034695005.1 Cryptops parisi
AACACACACACACAAAGAAAGATATACAAAGAAACTGTTACGTAGCTAACGAGTCTGATCTCTGTTAACAAGATAACTGTTGTTGTAATTACTCGTAACAAGTTAACGTTATCAATATAATGTTGCCTTTTTTTTCAACTGTAATGATTTATCATATAGTGATTTATAGTTAATTACATATGTTAAAAATGCGCCATCGTCATTCGCGACACAAGATTAACTGCATTCGTAATTAGTACTTCATGGACCTTTATTGACATGACAAACTGTCAAAAATGTTTATCTGATTGTAATAGCCAATTACTGAACATCTTAGACCGGTACATCAAAAAAATGTTTTATTGAAAATTATAACACGTGGTTATTTTTATATTTATATTTTTTATGATTAGTTACAAATTGCACACCCTAAAGAAGTTAAACCAAAAACCAAACATAACTCATAGTATTTAAATCTGTAACATTACACAAGTAGTTCCAAATGCACTAAGGTGCCATTTTCTGTTTGTACAAACACCACAAGAAAGTTTATGCAAGACTCACAATTTAAATGATACTGAATTAATTCAATAATTACCACATTACTAATGAATACCCAATTCATTGGTAACTTCACAACTACCGTATTTGCAACCTCTTTGATAATTTGTAATTCATGATAAATTATTATAGACAAAGTTCAGCCTTGTAGTAATAAACGAATTGATGACTTTGAAACATTCCATCTTTTAGTATGGTACTTAGTAACGCAACGATACAGTAATTGGTAATGTCTCTCAGTAAAGCATCTGGTAATGTCTTTCACTACAACAATTGGCAATGTCCATCCGTACTGTAATTGTTAACTCAATTTGTTGCGATAATTGGTAAAACTAAAATTAGTTTGTAATCATATGGTAAGTCTTATGGTTGATAATCGTAAGAAATAAATCGGTGTAAAGAAAATAGTTTGGGCCTTAACTTGAAGCATTTTCATCTACAACTTTTTTTCTCTTCTTTGGTCTTGTTCTTCTTTCCACCTGTCTTTGAACCTGATCAGGATGAGGCGAAGGGAGAAAACATGACGGACCAATGGGAAGAGAAAGCCAGGTCAAGATCAAACAACCACTTCCGCGTCAACGGCCAAGTATAAAAGGCTCCATCAACCCAAGAGGACGCCCACGGAGACTCTCTTCACCAACTCATTAACAGGTATGTCATTCACTCTCATCATTATGATATTCAAGTTTGTTATTGTTATGACATTTCGGAGACGATCCCCTTATTTGCTAATAACAAAAGAGAACAAACGTCAACGCTTCCAGACGCTTACAAAACGTTTTGGACATAAGAGATATGAAATTATAACTCTCTTCATAAAACAAGAAATTCTACACAAATCTTCGATTCATGCGAAGGTTCATTTCTGAAAAAATCTTGGCATTAATCGAAAATAACATGTACCTATCGAAATACTCATGAACTGGCAAAACTTCAGTGTTCAGTCACCTGTAGATCATTGCACAAAGTCGCATAATATTGCGAACTTATTTCGCATGTAATGAGATTTTGGAAAAAAATTTATATCGCATAATAGCGAAATCGCAAATGTAATGAAATCGTATATGTGAAAGTCCTCAATTTATGCAAAGAGTTACAATCTGCTAAATCATCTTCAAACTCGAATTTTTAGAAATTTCTTATGAAGTGGCAAAACTTCAGCCTTGTCACTTGTGCACCATTGCACAAAATCGCATGAAAAGTAAACGTTTTCTCGCAAATAACGAGTTTATAAAAGGATTTTTTTCTCGTCGCATAGTAAACAAATTGCTTCCATAAGAAAATCGCGTTAATCAATAGCTTCCTGTATTAGGAAAAAGGAAAAATGAATTTAAAACCAAAAAGATCTTCTGGTATTTGGTCTTTTCAATACAAGCTATTTCAGTTATTATAAGTTATACTCAAATTTCAATGTGTAGTACCAAATGAAACATGGTATGGAACATGTGTAGTACCAGTGAAGAAAAGTTTATGTGAACTATTAAAAATGGTTAGCGATGTAATTCATCATTAAAAAGTCTGTAGAAATAAAGTTCCAAGAAAGTTTAAATTTTGCGCTCAAATAGCCATATTGCAACACCAGATGCTGAACTTTAGAAGTAACGCACATTATAACAGTCAAATCAAATTGTTTTCACGTTTAAAACAAAGAATTGTAATGTAAGCATTTAAATAAATACAAAACATTATTCAAAAGTTATTATTTTTGTCCACAATTTAATAATTATTGAATTATAATAAAAAAAAAAACTACTAATTTTCTTATCAAAACTTCACTTGCAAACCAAATACTTGTACTCTTTAAGACATTTCCGAAAAGGCAAATCTTTGGCCAAAATGGCTTTCTGATCTAAAAATTTACACAAACTAGTTTAAAAACAAATTAACTACAAAGGGTTTGCAAGGTTTCAGGTTAAAATATACCTTTGTCCAATTTTCACTAAGTTGTGTTTTAGTCTTTGAGACTACGACATTTCCAAAAAAATCAAACTTCGGCCAAAATGGCGTTTTGATACAAATATTTACACAAACTGATATTTAATATAAACAGCTTATTTACAGAAGCTATTTTTTTAATTTCTGTAAAAGAAAAAGAAAATATTTACAGAAACTAATTAACTACAAAGAGTTTGCAAGGTTTCATTTTAAAATATTTTTTTGGTCAAACTTCACGAATTAAGAATTATCTTATATGACTTCTTTATTAGAAGTTAGGCCTACGTAGATACATTGCACTTTTTTTTCCACACGAGTAAAGTTATTTACTGTGTAAGTTGTAGCGGTTATTACAAACAAATCCACTTTAAAACACTGAATAACCATAACACTCCAAGTTACGACCATTGAAGAAACTTTAGTCTAACTTTTGTTTTTCTTTTCTATTTGTTTTTGTATCTTTTTTTGTCGTTGTTGTCTCAGCATCATTTTCTTGGTACCAAAAGTTGTCTCTTATTTCACTTTTGCTTTCTGGAGACACATATACTTCAGGGTACTTTTTATTTTGGAAGCACCACACTTCAACTGTCGGATTAAGTCTTCAACTTTATGTCTTGCGTTGGCGCAAAAATGGTTTCGATGAGTTTCCAGAAACCGACCTAACCTTCAAGATGACATTCGAAACCCAAAGGAATGTAAGAGGGAGAGTGAAGAGCAAAGTGTTTTGTTTTCAACATGTGAAAAATGGGATAGAGGGGAAAAAGTGGATTAAAAGCATACGGGGAGGGATAAGGGAGAGTTAGAGGTCAAACCCAACTTGGAGGTCATTGCCTTTTTCTCGCGAGAACTTGCCAACGAGAGGTCACGAGATTTCGGAGATATCTGGGAAAAAAAGTGAAAGCAAATCTTCTTTTCCATTTTTAAAACATTAACAATGGCCGACACTTAATTAATATTACGCAACCTACTAATTAAATGAACATTTATTTTTTTTAATAAACAAACAAACGTGTACTTAAGATTAAGAAAAGTCTATAAATAGCATTTGACAACACTGGTATAAGTCGAGACAAACAAATTTAAAAAAGAAACCTCGATTAGCCGAATTCCTTATATGCGATTTCACCAATTACGCGATTTTAGTACAAAAGAAACGCTCTTATTATTGTCTCCTTTCTGATTTCGATATATGCGATAAATGTTATGCAATGAGAGAATTTCTACCCTTTTTTTCCATATATACAACTTTTAACTACAGTACTGAACTATTTGTCAGTACTCAATAGTCCCTAGTCTATACAGAGTGATCCTAAACCATTATATTTTTTTCAGAATCAATAATTCAACAAGAAACACAAAAATGAAGAAAATGCCAACGATTGGCATTCTATTATTTCTGGCACATTGTGTCATCGTCACAATTGCTCAAAGACCAATTCAACGACCATCGCCACCATTCTTTCAACGTAAGTATCAAACACTCATTGACATTTCGTTAACTACTTGTTACACTAATCAAATACTTTTTTTCGCAGTATTTCAACCAGCAAATTCGGTCAGCACCAGAGGAATGAATATACCATGTCAACCTAGTAACGGCAGTAAACGGAACGGTACTTGTGTCACAAGTGAACAGTGTAGACAAAAAAATGGTAACGAAGCTGGTGCTTGCGGAGCATCCAATCAGGGAGTTTGCTGTTTAGGTAAGTACGGTACCAATCAAAATTATGCAAGTCAAATATAAGTATAATTAACCAAATTACATTTTCTGTCAATGGTTTATCTTTAAAATAACAGAACGTCACGCTTGTGGTAAAGCCGGTGCGATCACGACTAACAGTTCCGTGTTTGCTAACCCGGAAAATCCGGATAGTATGAACGCCAGTCAGGCGTGTATAGTGACAGTGAACAGGATCGTCAACGATAACAACATCTGTCAAATTCGACTTGATTTTGAAGAATTCGAATTAGCACCACCCAATAGAGGACGATGCGACACTGACCAATTCTCTATTCTTGGAGTTGCTGGTACCAACTTTATGTGCGGTTCCAACAGTGGACAACATAGTAAGTAGACATTTCCAAAAGACATTTTTAAGAGACATTTCCAAACGACATTTTCAAAATTCATTAAATAAACCTATTATTTTTTTTTTCGGAAATGTATCCAAAATAACTACTTTTTATACTAACCAAATTGTTATTGGTAATTCCTCTGTATTGATTCACTTGTTCGGGGAGATATTTTCAAAAGACAGTTCCCAAGATATGTCAGAAATTAGATAAATAAACCTCGTTTAGACATATATCCAAAATAACCATTGTATTTACTATACCGAACATTAATTGGTAATTCCTCTGTAATTACTGATTATTAACTTATTCAGAGAAACATTGCAAAAAACATTTCCAAAAGACATTTCTAAAAGTGGTTCAACAAACCGGATTTGAAATTCTACTCAGAACAAACAACTCTACTTTTGTACAATACTAAATCGTTATTAAAAATTCCTCTCTTAATTGGTAAATATTCACTTATTCACAGAGACACTTCCAAAAGGAAATTTTCCAAAACATTTCGAAAACACATTTCAAAGGGTCATAAATGGTTCAATCAACTTTATTTGAACATCTATTCAAAACATAACTTTACTTGACTAACTAAATTCCTTTGTTTAGAAATATCAAACTAAAACTAATAAAATATCGAACTAAATTCCTTTGTTAATATATTGGTAAACGTTCACACATAACTTAGAATTCAGAAATGGTTGTCAACAATGTCCGTTTTGTTTTTTATTTTTTAATATAATTCAAAGAGTAGGTTGTATAACAAAAACATGTTTCTTACCTTAATGTCATTTTTCGTGCAGTGTATGTGGACTTTCCAACTGGCGTCAACACCATTTCACTTCAAGTGGTAACAACAGGTTTTGATTTCGAACGCAAATGGAGAATCCGAGTATCGCAGATCGAATGCAATTCACCATCTATAGGTAACAGATCCAAAATCCAAAACTCGCTAAGCTTGTTCTAATCACCAATTAGAAAAAGCTTAGCGCTGGTAATACCAATTACCAGTATTAACATGCTGTGAATTCTTCACAATGGCTAATTACCAATCGCATCAACCGATAAATATTTAGAGCCAATTGTATTATTAAACCAGCTATCAATATTAACATATCATTTGTCAATTATCTATACGTCAATAGTGAATGTTCGCAAATTCTTTTTCGCCAATTCAAGAGTTTACCAATTGCTCAACATTCCTTTAGTTAAGCAACTAAATTAATTTCTAACATTCACGAGTGATCGAAATTTAACAATTGCTTAACCCCTCAACAATCGCAAACATTCGCGAGTAGCGATATTTTTTATGGTAATTTATGAACTTTATTTACGAACTTTCACCGTACAATTTTATATATTTCAAAATTTAAAAAAATTCGATTATGTTTGTAGCACCTTCCGGATGTCTGCAATACTTTACTGGAACATCGGGCAATTACCGAAGTTTCAATTACGAAGCCACTTACAAACCAGGTTATCAAAGAGAACTCAACTATGGCGTTTGCATCAGAAGAGAATCCGGTTTCTGCGGTATCCGGTACACTAATATTGGCAACTTCCAAGTCGGTTTGCCAGATGATCAATTAGGACATTACGCTGTACACAAGACACCTTACATCTCGCAATCGCCAATTGTGGGAGTTAAAGTATGTCATCTATATATATTCAGATAATTTTCAATTTACGCGAGGGTTACGTTTTGCGAAAACTGAACAGTTTTCTTTGATAATCTTACAATTAACAATTTATCAACAGAAACATTCCGATAAATTATTTTTTTATCGCGATCATAAATACTGGTTGTTCAAATTTGAACCGAATTTTTAGTATCCATTTATAATTGAAAAAATTCGGCCTCTAATTGAACAACCAACACAGGGTGCGTTTTAAGTAAAGTTCCCTGAAAATATTATAAAAATTGTTATAATGAAAATTATAACAATAAGTTATAAGTTTATGAGTTTTAGATATAATAACACCTACATAAGACTCTTTACAATGGTGGTATTTCCATCGGCATTGTTACAAATCAAAATTGCATTCTTACATTGGAAAGTCGTAACTACCTAGTCATATTTAAAAAGTTGTAGCCCAGAGTCTATTTAGTCAGAATTCACTGTTGATTTATTTATTTCCAACAATGTAACCGAAATAAAAACAATAGACCCCCTAGAAGCTTAATGTGGATCACCTGTGTAGTGCAGGGTAGTGAAACACTGTCCTGCAATCCACAGCACCTAACATTAACACATTGGAACACCGATTGCAGCATTGTTGTGGCAAGTGAGATCACTACCCTGATCTACACTAAGTTTCTAGTGATCTACACTAAGTTATCTACACAAGTGATCTACACTAAGTTTCTAGAAGGTCTGTCGTTTCAATTTTTATTTCGATTTCTTTGTTGGAAATAAATAAAACAACAATGAATTCTAACTAATTGGAACGCTGTCTAAATATGACTTGGAACCTACGACTCATAATTTTTAATGTAACAATGAGATTTACGATTTGTAACAATGTGAAGTCAATCGAAATACCACCGTTGTAGAGCGCCCTATCAAGGTGCTGTCATATCCCAAGCTCAACGTTTTCATTAAAATGGCCTATAAAATATTCCCGTGGAACCGTATTTAAAACTCACCCTGTATATGAAACGTTACTTCTACTTAGTCCGTTACGCTGACTGACTTTTAATAATCACGTTTCTTCAGCATAGTAAATGAGCTGAAAATATCACATAATCGTTTTCCACTATATACCAAAATGTTCAGATTCGAACCGGATTCTTAGTACACACATATAATTTAAAAAAATCCTGCCCCTATTTGAACAACTCGATTTAAAAACGTTTATTATATCTGTATCGCTGTCTAACCTTCCATTGTCGCGTTTCAATATATTAAATGAGCTAACAAAATCACAAATCGATTTCCCATCATATACAACATGTTCAGATTCGAACCGGATTTTCAGTACACATATAGGATTGAAAAAATCCGGTCTCTATTTGAACATCCTGTATAAGAAAAGTTGATTATTTCTCAATGTCTGTAACACTGAAGTGATCTTCTTTCCACAATCATGAGCCAACCCAAAAACGAGCTATTGGCAAAACTTCACCAATCTTAACGGATGCTTTCTTTGTTTGTACTTCTACCAAAAAGGAAGAAGAACCGGAAGTGGACGAAGAGAATCCCCAATACGATGACATTCACGTTCGCAAACGTCGACAAACTTTGATCGGGGGTGGACCATCGGAAGCGTGTCCATCTGATTTCCTCCTCATTCCAAATGCTTTTGAAGAAGGTCGACCGATTGGCAACAACAAATTCTGTGGAAACAAATTCAATCCAGAACAAGGAACCGCAAGTGATGCCGTTGTCTCCAGTGAGTATACAAATAATATATAAAAATCTATATTTTCTTATTAACTATACTAACAACAAATACAAATAAACTCGAAAGGGGGCTCTTGCATTTAGTAATCCGGTAAACACAAACTTAAATATTTGATAAGGAAAACGACGATTGTTGTTTTGGCATCGTGTGTTTGGTTCCTTATTGCATAACTAAGTGCAATTGACAATTTTTGTTTCACTCGACTTGAAAGATATATCAAAGTTTTATTTTGTTTAATGCCATCACTTCCTTGACAATTAGTTTAATACGTTAATTGGATATCGTCTCGACACCAACGGCGTTCACAGGGGCCAATTAAACGAATGGAACCTTTGTTTTTTATAACTTGGTTATGTTAGCAATTGCCAACCCCTATTCTATTATTTATGTATATGCATTATGTTGATATAAAACATATAGCCCTTACACAAAATGACGTCATCGAGTATTAAAATTACATTAGGGGAAGTGTTTATAACAAAATTATGCATCCCAAAAAAAAGATGAACTCATTAAAAATAACACTTTTCGGTATCAAATTGCTGCCTGAACTGTTGACAATGAAACATTGTGAAACTCAACTGAAACATTTATAGATATACAGGGTGTGACTTATGTTTTATATATTAGAAAACAGGATTGCTTTTATTGGAAATACAAAAATCATTAAATGATAAAATCGTATTTTATGCCTTTTTCGTGAGTGTTGTGTACAATACACTTTCAGGGTACTTTTCCGTTTGCCGAGAGGCACCACTTATGGCGCTAGTGGCTAAGGCTAGTGATTCCAGTTAGGTTAAATAAAACAAACAAAACCATTAGTTTTATAATTAATAGTAAATTATTAAGTGTTGTATTTTTTAACTAACCTAAACTGATATCTATAGCCATAAACACTAGTTTAGGTTAGTATCAAGTACCGAAAAAGTACCACTTTCAGTGTTATACAGTGAAATCCGGTTATTATAATCACGATATTATTATCAGTCGGTTGTTGTTATCAAAATCAGACGGTCTCAAAACATTGTTTATGATCTTTAATTCATTGTTTAATGTTGTCAGCCGGTTATTGTTATCAAAAACCACTAATCCCAGAGTGATCACAATAAGCGGATTCTACTGTATAACAAATGACATAATGTACTTCAGACTGTCTAATTTTTTAAAAAAATTATAACAATTACTTTCTATACTGTATATAAATGGTGTCCCATAAGTGTTGATGCAGTTTGACCTACTATCGAAGAGTAACATTGCACTAAGACCTTATGAGACAATCATAAGGTCTAACATCTTCCGGTTTAACATTTTTAATCATATATTTTATTTATTATATCATGTAAACTAATTCACATAATTTCATTTTATTTTCAGGTCGTATTATGCCTTTCGTGGCGTATTTCTTTTCGGATACCAACAGTAACAACAAAGGTGGACGAGGTTTCTTCATTCATTGGCAACAGACACCATGTACTAGTTAATTATTTAACCAATTACTAGTGAACACGAAAAATGGACCACCGACCAATTTTTTTTTAAGTAAATCATTTCTATATGTATCAGTATAAAAAAAAATTCCCATAACTTTATTAATTTAATTTTAAAATGAGATTTCCTATTTCCTTTTCATAGGAACTACGTCACATTTCCTTTCATGAATACTCCACCTTGAAAATATTATTCATGAACAACAACTCAACACATTGCTTATTTATATTCGCCTACAACTATTATTATTATTATTATTATTATTATTATTATTATTGTTATTATTATTGTCATTAAAAAAATATTTATGAAAAAAAACCACCATCGTGCGATTTCACATCGTGCGAATTCACACTGGGTTTGTATCGCTTTACTTATTATTATTATTTTTTTATCAACTCGTGTACATATTTTAAAACGTAACATCGATTTTTCTTTTAATAATAAACTATTTATGAACTTTTTTTGGCGGCATTACAATTTTTTTTTTACCAAAAATATTTTGGATTCAAATTTCGGTCACCACTAAAACAAATAAATAATGAAACATTTGTCATTATACAGGATGCAGACAAAAATAACAATACTGAGTGGAAAAAACGATTATTATTTGCGGAATGAAATTTTGGATCACCCTTCATAAAGATTTATCAAACAATTAGAAGTATAATACTGTATACAGATAAAGCTTAAATCATATTAAGTTTTAAAAAATAGTAACCGTAATATATTACAAAATTGTTTATCCTTTATACATAGTTTTCATCGTGTGTGTGCAATTCATCAAGTAACACACCCTGTATACACGTGCATATTCAACAATTTATATAAAGGATGTAGATGAGCAAGATTGATACTGCCTTTCCGTTTACGATGTTATCACGATATTTTGCTAAACAATATTTCGATAACAATTTTTTAAAAATATTCTCTATTAACAACATACTTCACTTACTGATCATAACAGAAATTATCTCTATTTCTTATATTCGATTAACGATCATTTCAACAATGAACTATTTTTCAAACATGGTTAAACACATGTAATGTTCATACATGGTAAACACATGTAGTCTTCAACACATGGTTAAACACAGTCTACATATAACTATTTCGTTTTAATAATTTCACAAGTTACACCCTGTATAGTATTCACCACCAAAGCCCCTTATATTAAAGATTATAATACATTCATGATCAAATGCACTTAACTCATCTGATGATGATGCTTAATTACGCGAATAATTAACTTCACCATTAATAGTACAGCAGACATGAAAAAGTGGTTTTTAAGCGCTTAAAATCGTTTTACAGCGCTATCCATTTAACGCTCGTTTCGCTCGAGAATTGATAAGCATCAAATTGCTATTACAACAATAACAATAATCTCCAGTTCAATTTCTTTGCTTAGCTAAGCACAACGACAGCCTTTTTGACACTGTGCATCTATGCTATCATTTGTAAGCAGTGGTGCATTTAAACAATAGTAAGCAAAAGTGATATGTATGTATGTATGTACAGTATGTACTGTATATGTATATATTTATATATGTTGTTTATACAGTACATTAAAGTTCACCTTACAAGTTTCTCACGTACTATATGGGAACATCAAAATTCTCATCAGATTTTCACTTTATTATTATTATTACTTAAAAGGTCAAACTTTACACTTTTTATTTCTGAAAAAATGGATACACTATAATGAACCTCTGATTACAAAGTTTCTCGCTATTTAAATGGCAATGTATCTAAATTTAGCTATTTTTATCAAATTTGCAATGTTAATTTCTGTTCATTTATCTGAAAAACATATTTTGTTATGTATTCAGTATTTTGATGTTAAAATTTGAACCGGATTTTTCTAACTATTATGCATTTAAAAAAATCCGAGTTAAATTTGAACAACTCTTAGAATTTGTTAACCGATTATAAATTTAATACGTAAAAATGTGAACTGAATGTTATGTTTGGTTATGTTTAATGATAGCCATAAATTGTTCAAATATAAACCGGATTTTTTTGAATGCATAATAGTTAGAAAAATCCGGTTCAAATTTGAATCTTTGTAATCTGGATTTTTTTTTTTTATTTTGCCAATTAACTAATAAAAACTTTAAGAAATACGTAACATAAAAATTGATTGTACATCACTAAAAAATGTATTTTATAAAAAAAACTGACTGATCTAATAATTAATATGAAAACAAAAAATACATTTTTTGGAATTAAATTTAAAACAAGTTAATTTCAGAGGGACATATGCAATACCACCCCAAGCTGGTAACCTCTGCAACAATATTGTCAATGTATTCAAAAAATACATTGACAATATAATAAAAATACCTTGACATTGAATAATGTAAGTCACGTAATTATGTAATAGAGATACACATCTTTATTGATATTCAATATTACTGTAGTTTGACACTATTTCATTTATGTAACGTATCCAATGTTCATTAAAAAACACAACATTTCGTTTTTAATATCCTGTCATTAATCAACTAAATGCCACACTTGAAAACAGAAACAAACAAAAATCGATCTTTAACGTATCATCTTCTTAGTAACAAACAATAATTTAAAAATATATTAAAAATGAATAAATTATTAAACTAGTTAACAGTTAACTTCACGTTACTACTTGCACGTAAACAAAAATAGACCACTCGAGACCATTGAAAGTAGCCCACAGCACAAAACATATTTTAAAACCAACCAAAGAGGAACCGGGGGGGGGGGGTAAA
>JAQIWH010006884.1:0-12188 GCA_034695005.1 Cryptops parisi
AAAACAACAGCGATCAGATTTATCATTAATCAATACATTTTCTCCATCAACCTGGAAGCCGCTTGTGGCGCTACTTGATACTTGGAATTTACGTGGGAAGAATTAGGTTACCGTAGTTAAAGAAACGAAAACATACTTTAAATAGATCATTACTGATCCATTAATCATACATTTAATAAGTTTTTTGTTTCTTTAATCAAGATGTTTTAACTAACTTAACCCTCTCTCATAATCCAAGTACCAAGTAACCAGCGGCACACAAAAGTTTTTCTTTCTCCTAAGAACATAATTAAAAAGAAAATTAGTCACGAAAACTTACAACAAGAGCAAAGTTTTTCTCTTGTTTTTATTTTTCTTCACTATTTTTCCTTGCACAAACAGTAACTAGGGTTTTTCAAAAACCCTGTTTTTAGCATTTTTCTCCTCTGCTTCTTTTCTTTCATTTAACTATTTTCCCCCTTAAAAAAAAAGACCTCTGGAGGGTGGCAAAACGTTGTAGTAGATTTTTTGCTTCTTATTAAATGAAGTTTGCTTTGTTTTTGCTTATTATCATTATGTATCTAAGGGCTAGATTATTTCTATAGAAATAATTTTGTTAAGGGTAAGACTGTGCTACTATTCATTTTTTATGTTTTCAAATTTGATGAAAGTTGTAGTGGAATTCGGTGTAGGTTAGTTTTGGTTGTCTTTCTTTTTCTATTTTTTGTCTTGCCTATAAAGCCTTATAAAGAGAGCGGAAAGATTGGTATTTGGAGAATGCCCAGTCAGTTAACAAGGTAAAAAAAATGTTTGTTGTTTTTTGTTTTCAAAATTAGTTCGTTCTTGGTTTTATAATTTTTTCATTATATACTTTTTTAATTTACAATAAATTACGTATTTAAACATCTCGATCGTTAATGACATCATGAATATAGGCGAGGCTTATATGACGTCATTGATAAGTCCCGCCTTGCGTGGTTTTCCAATTGTAAATTTCAACCGGAACTTAAGTTGACGCCATCTGGGGTGGCGCCTTAAAATGAAATTCGAATCACGAAGCGATGAGCACATTTTGCAAATACGTTTCGCGCAAAGTTCGGAAAATTCGGTGGCAACCAACACTCAAAGACAATCTTCAACCTTCCAATGTGTTTATTGCGGGTAGTTGGGACGATGAGGTGAGTTATAACATCGACTTTCAAGTCGCAACATTTCAATAGTGCACTTTAAGCCTACAGGCAATGTGCAATGCCATGGTGACAACGTGGAGGATAATGAAGTGGTTGTCCCTTTCGTTACTGTACCCGACCAATTTCAAATTTCAAATCCGTTCAAACAGTTGCTGGGTCTCGTTAGATTCGAGTCCCAATACTAACTTGATGATTACAAGTCATCTCACTTGAAACTCTTAAACAGATTTTTTCATATGTATAACATTGAAGGTGCAATGAACTCGTTGAAACTTACCGTTTAATGAAGCCAATATGAGTTGGTATTCAGTCATGCCACTTTGTTAACAAAAAAATAAGAAAAAAGGTTGACATGGTTTTAATTAGTGGATATATGAGACTTGTGTGAAACAAGCTGCTCTGGGTGGGGTGTAAACAAAGGACATTTTTTAATTGAGTACATTATGTAGATACAAGAGCAGAAAGAAATGAGATATCGAGATATAGATGTCGAATAGAGAGAGATAGATAAATGAGTCGAAAGAGATATAGATGTGTAAGAGTAGAAAGGGGACTCTGTACAGTATATCTACAAAATTGTACTTGTATAAATGTCTTTATCATCAACTTCAACTGACAGCTTATATGGGCTTGTTGGATTCGTGGCATACGGTTCCCGATTTTTATACATAGCGTATAAGACTTATCTTTGAATTCGTACATTGAACAACAGTTCATGTCACTACTAACACTGGGTATACAATGTATACTATGTATTGTACAACAACTTTATTCTTGTACCAGATGTGAAATATACATCAGTGGTTTCACTGTTTGTGTTATAATAAAGTCTAATCATCATTGTAGTCGACCATCGTTGATCAGTACAGTACGGTTAAAGAACAGTTACATTAACACACAATACTCTAATATAAATAAAAAAAATTACAGATTCTATTAATGCCTCGTTCCTTTGTGTTTACTTCTTGTTTATAATTCTATTTTTTATTGTTTTCATTATCAACAGACGGTGTTGTCAGGCCTAGGTTGTCAGACCTAGTCCAGCAAGCTTATTTTAGGCAGGCTAAAATAACTTCCATTTTAGAAGTTATTTTATTATAAGTTTAATATTTATATTTGACAATCTCGGAGTTCATGCTGCTGAATGGCACTGTTACATCTTCGTAACCGCATGGATAATCTCGGAGTTCACGTTGCTAATTAATACAGCAACGATAATATAGAGGCCAGGCACCAGGTACTGTAACTTAAGCTTAGTTAAAAGAACAAAGAAAAACTTTATTGGATGATTACAGTAATGATTCAATAACATGATTTGACAATCATTAATCATACATTTGATACTTTTTTTTTTTTTTATTTTTTAAATTAATTTAACTCCATTGGACTCCATACCCATCAACATGGATTCATTTCTGTCATTTAGCTTAAACTCCAAGATAAGCTTTTATTTTATTGATTTTATCAGAACTCGAAGTTTGCCAGGTACTCGCTGATATTCAAAGGTACAACATCGTAAGTCAAGAAAACCTAAGTAACTGGCGCCTGCTAAACAAAAACAAAGCGACGAAACGTAATCTCGGTAAAATGTACACTAGATCATTGAAATTAACATTAGTTACAATGACTTGGTAGGAATTGGGTTCTTGTTTAGAGTTTTCAGGAGTGTGGTGGTGGTGGTGATTTTGTTGGTTTGTCTAATTTCCACAACGTTTGAAAACAGTCATTTGAAGTGACCTATCCTATATGCTTAGCTGTCAAGATATTGTGTGGGATAATTATGGTGAAGTGAATAGGCCTTCAGGCTTTAGCCTGATTAACTAAGTTACCATTGCTCTCGTAATAGCACTTGTAGCTAGAGTATTGATGTAGCTCTGCTGCATGTGTGTTGAAAGAAACAGCAAGATCATGAAGTACGATGCAGTTGCATCTCAAAAGTTTTTAAGTCAGTGCGTCTGCTGAAACTATACATTACAACATGTGACTGCACTGTAAGTCTGTTAGATGACAAGTATGACACTGGGTTTATTTCTAACATTACCAGGTGGTCTCATTTTAGAGTTGTGGGAATACAGATCTTGCTACTATACTCAGCGCCACCTCGATAGGTCGGTGGAGATCGGCATACCTACTCACGTGCTATTCACTTGTATATTGTATCCTTACATGTTGCAGAACGAAAAACGTTATTGAAACCTTTGTTTTCTAGCAGTGTAATATTGTATATATACATTATTTAGAAAATGTGAGACAGTTGACTAATAGTCAAACAAAGTCAAGATTAGCAGTTAGGAGACTGATTCACCACCTCATATTCTGCCACTAGTTAAATGTAGTCCCTGGATACAAAGTTTAAGGCATTTTCAGTCCCTGATTGGTGCTCAGCCCTTAACTGATTCAGCACTGATGAATGAACTTGACATTTAGTATAGTGGCAGAAGACGAGGTGTGAGCTGGTCGCTAACTGATTCTCTACTGATCTTTGAAGGTGGTGCTGAGTATTGGAGAAAGGATGTGGCAGAAGGATAATGACATACGTGCAAACGAATGTAAAAGTGCAAAAAGCATGTTTACTAGCTATTTTCTCCAAAACATAGCAAATTCATTTGGAGCTTTTCATTCGGCGCCTCAAGTCATTGGGGTTTACAGCGGCATCGAGTTATTGACTAAAGATAGATTACTGTGTTTGATTTTGATGAGATGTAGACGTTGATAGGTAAGGAGATTGTATTTGGTTGCTTCTAAGCAAAATTTGTCATCCTAATTTAGTAACTTCTGAACAGTTCAACTTGAAGCACCATCTACATTATGCTGATACACATCACCTATCATAAAATTCAGCTTTATTTAGCACGTGTCATTGAGCTATATACAACATGATTTTAATTGACATAAATTCATTATTTGCAGGTTAATGAAATATCTGCATGGTCATACGGAACAAGTGAGGAGAGCTTACAAGATTCATCGGATTATTCGGAGCCAAAATTATTAACGAAAATTCCACACGCAGGAGATGTAACCGAGTTACAGGTACATTGAGGCACATTTTTGTAACACTTATTATTATCATTGATGTGACTTTTTGGATTTTTAATCATTTTTTTCTTTGTAGTTTTTAAATCCCGAGACTTTTGTATCGAGTTCCTCAGCAGGTTCAGTGTCATTATATCGATTTCAGAAACACCAGGTTTGTATTAATTTATTGGACGACTTTGTTCAAAGAAGTGCAATAGGTGGTGATTTGACATTCGGACTTTTTACAGGCTTTAAAATGTCACCAGCAATGGGACACACTCCATCGTTATCAAAATTCTTCACAAAACTGTCCTTGCACATCAGTAACGATCCGAAACGAAGACATCGTAACAGTAGGAGAAGACGGCCGCATTTGTCATTTGAATGCAAAACGTTTGCAACCTGTAACTGTAATAGGTCAGTATTGATTTTAGAGTTGTAATTTTGGCTCAGGTCGACCCTCGTCAAACTATTCCCTTATAGACCACCACCTCCACTTTTCGTCACTAAAAAATAAGATCACAGAACCAGTGTATCTTCCCACACATTAATCCATTCTCTTTAGATCACCATCTTCATTCATCAATAAACCTCTATCGATTACCAAGTGGGGGGGGAGGAAGGGGTAAAGAGGTTCGACTAGTTAGGTTTGTTTTCTTTGTTAAATTTAAACAGGTCACTAACAGTTTTCTTTTGTTTTGTTGTAGATGGTGCTGAAAGTTGTACCATCAATGCTGTGATGTATTTAAAACAACATGAAGTATTTACTGCCAATACGCGTGGGCAACTGAAGGTGTGGGATCTGCGTAACAACACTAAGGAACCTGTTCAGAAATTCTGCCTGTGAGTAGAATGTTTTTATACGGACTATCTTTGGCATACGTAAATCTCTATTGTCATGTAACAGGTTTTGCAAAAAAAATTTTAACTTTAGTTGCCAGGTCTCAAGTTACAGGCTAATTTATAAAATGCATTAATGCCGTTTTTTTAAATATCAGTATATTTTCCATTGATTTGGAAGTGAAGCGACAAAAAGAAAGAAATCACACAGAAAAAATCAGATTTACAATATACTCGATGCCACCAAAAATGTCAAAGACATGGTTAAAAATGATTGCTGGAACAATGATTCATATACACACGTTATTGTTTATTGGCTTGTTAGATAAAAAAAGTAAGACTAAAGTTGGCATGACATTACAGGCAAAAATAAAGTACACAAAATTGGTACAGGACATGTACTATCATATCATACATGAGTACATTGTCAGTCAGTGACACATGAACAAAAGGAACTGAACATTTTTTCTACATTTCTGTACAATAACAAAAGGCAACTGCGAGTCTTTTTACTTATCGGTTGTCATGTGACATTAATCAACATTATTTTTTTTCTTAACTACTTCCTTATTGTTGTCGACTGTACTGATAACCATTAGTATGGTAGACTATTCATTTCATAACTAAGATCATTGACTTTATTTACATATTCTACAAAATATGATTCCATACAAAAAATCACATTGGACACCAGAAATATAACAGTAATGCAGTTAGTGTTATACTATAACACTTGCAAATATGGGAAATTGACAAAGAAACATAATGCATAAAACAAATAAGTAAAATACAATGTACTATAATTGAAAGGTAAAGATTCGCCTGCAGGTTCCATAACTCGAGCATAACTAAAATGTATTTTGTAAATAACACGACTGCATGCTGGGGAAAACATTTTTTGGTCATAATTGCATAAGATTATTATTATTTTATGATGGGCAAGCTAATGGAAGCTAAAACAAAAATAACTTGAGCATCATACTTTTTAACTGTGGCTGATAGTTACAGGAATTGTTTGTTTACTTATTGAATTAACGTTACTTTTTTATTTTTTAAGATCGGGAGATCAAGTATCTTTACAGTGTTTGGCGCAACATCCTGGACAAAATCAAGTTGTAGCCACTGGCGGACAAGATGGCACTCTTTACATCTGGGATATGAGACAGGATAAATATCCTGTGACCCTTCTCACTGCCCACTCAGCCTCGAGTAATATTCATTTATTTTTGCACGATTGGAGTACAATTATAAAACACATTAAACTTAATTATTTTTTGAAACTTCCTTTATTTCAGTACAAGAAGTAAAATTTCATCCTCATTGTCCTAATCACCTATTCACGTGTTCCGAAGATGGTGCCGTTTGGCACTGGGATTGTTCAGCAATAAGCAGAAGCAGCTCAGTAACGCCTGTTCTAATGCCAAATAAAGGTATGATTCATTGAAATTATATACAGGGTGTTCCCATTTGCTTTCATTATAACTTTTTATTGTAAGTTTGTTTTTTCTATTTTGTTTTACGTTATTAATAACCAACTTGAAAAAATTAATATTACTCACCTTTCATTAATTTTGGTGTATTTTGTACATATAACAAAAACGTCAAAAATGCTAAGATTACATTTTATATGTTGTATGGCTATTGGACTTTTACAGTTTTCGATTTATGCGATTTTTGCTACATTGGACTGTACAATATTTTTTCATCATAGATGCCTTTAGATGGTAGTACACTCAATTCTCAGCTCTCACAAACTCAATTTTCAACTTAGCATGTTTTTTGTTCTTGTAATTTGAATTTACAGTAATGAACCAACCTCTGCTTGCTCTCTTTTATTTCAAATGAAGTTAACAATGAAGGTTGAACCAAATTTCACTTGTTTTTTTTTTTGTAAAAACTACACCAAATCTTTTTGTTCCACAATAATGTGACACTGAATGGAGAAAGATAAAACGAGTTGAATCCAATTAGTATTCGCTGGTTATGTTGAAAACATCAGCTGTTTATTGAGACTTTTTCTGCTTTGTGGGCACTCCTACATAACCAGCTGCGGGTAACGTCTGATGCGTGCGCGCCAGCTCTGTGATGACGTGTTTCCGTTTGCATTTTTTGAGACATTTGCTTTTTTACTCTAACCCTATTCTGATATTCTGAAATTCTTTTTTGATGAGCGAGAGCTTAAATGTTTTCAACATTTAAAAGAAAACTCAAAAACAAAAAGTTATAATAACTACAAATGGGGTGAAGAATTATGGGACACCCAGTATATACGGAGTGTTTCAAGACCTCGTTAACAAACATTCAGGGCCTGCAAGGGGGTCCAAAAGTAGCAACTTTGTACTATGTAAAAAGTTCTGGGAAAAAATCGCATCACGTGATACAGCGCTTCCTTATCTGTGTGGCGAGCCAGCCACATGTTTATTGTGGAGCTCATCACCATACAATTATAGGCAAAATTTGAAGCGTTATGTTATGCGATTTTTTTTGGAACTTTTTACGTAGGAAAAAGATTCTTCTTTTTGACCCCCTACGTGTCCCGAAAGTTTGTAAATAAGGTTTTGAATCGCCCTGTATATTACTGAATATAACGATTTGGAACATCTGTTGTATTATGTATGTGTTGTTTCATTATAAGTAGGTCGAGAAGTGTCCGAGACCATTCCGTGGCTGTCGTGTGATGCGAGCAAACACAGGCTCGAAATTTGTTCCTTACTGCCAACCAATCATCTTCCTGTAAATAGTATCGACATTGAAGACAAAACATTGCTTTGCGGAGCTGATAACGAAGCGATTTACATACTGCCAAATTTGATCATTGCATTGTGAATGGAGAAAAAATATTTCGCACTATGTAAATAAATTGAACAAACTCTCAATTGACACAAAAAAAAAAGATTCGTTTCTGATGTAATCGTTATAATACCTCAAATTATACCAATCATCTTTCTATATTGCTGATTTTAAAAGTTAATATCGTACTTAAATGATTTTTTTTAATAAAAGATTCAAACTGCAACAAATGTTTGTCAATTGATTCTTGTCAAAATACAGTTTGACTATTTTAGCTATTTAGCATGGACATTGGTATTGTGGCTTTTTACATGAACGTAAATTTGTATGCAGTTGTTGAATTACGTTTTCGAGTGATTTTCAGGTGTTTTACATAGATGAGTGAAAATTCACACTTTTTTGAAATTATACCACTTGGTATGTTTTTCATGACTACTAAAACTGTTTATTTTCTTATGTTTCAAATTTGGTTGTTTATTATAAACTAGATAAACCCCTGTGGTTGGTATGGAAACCATGGGGTGTTTACCATAAGATAATCCTACGATATACCGTAAGATAAACGATGCTTTGGTTACCAAAATGGCCGGATAAGTAAATATTAATAGTTACTAGTAAGTGGTACAGTACAGTATTTTTTTTTTTAAATTGTGATTTGTTTTATGATTGAGAACTTTGGTGGAATAATGGTGTAACTCAAAAAAATGTAATTTTGAGTAAAAGGGCATAAAGTTCTGGCACCTTCAAATTTAAGATTAAAAAAATTCCTGTCAACTGTCTATTTATAGAAGGAAAGGGAGAGCAGGTTTTGCAAAAAATCTTAACTTTAGTTGACAGGCCTCAAGTTACGGGCAAATGAGATTACGCCGTTATTCCAAATATCTTGCTAATTTATTAAATTGAATTAAGTCGTTTTTTCCAAAGATCAGTATCTTTTCCATTGTTTTGGAAGTGAAGCGACAAAAAGAACAAGAAATCACAAAAAAATTAAGATTTAAAATAGCCGCGTTCCATATTCTTGCTTCAAGAAGTCCGAAAGTGCAAATTATATTGAACCCAATAGCTTTATGCTATAGACTGGTCTAAAGTGATCAATACATGCTTTTAAGGAATAACAACATGAGTGGATTTATGCAGTTGGTTTTTCCACCCAACTCTTTAATTGTAAATTGATAAACAAGCACTTCACGTTTGCAACTGGTGGCGGTGGCACCGAAAATCCAAGTACGGAATATGTGTGTACAAGTATATGGGTTTGGTCCCTGTATGCATTTTCATTTTAAACCAAATTAATTCGATCCCCATGGCATCTGCAAAGTACACTTGTTTAGTTTAGTAGTTGATTTTCAAAATAAAATGAAAAGAGAGATCAATAGTTATAGTTTATAAGCTAAATTTAGTTTTCCAAAAATATTTATTGTTGTTTAGTGATAGTTAATTAATTATTATTATCTCTAAGAAAAGTTTTGAATGTATTTATTTGCAATATTATTAGGTGAAAATGAAAATTTTGAGTTTTTTTGTTTCAAACACAACTTCCGTTTGCAATATTTCTTATCACTTCCCATTGCGTTTATATTTATATTTATATTACTGCTGTAGTCAAAGACATTGATTGCCTGTGACTGTAGTTACTCCAATATGTTGGCTTCTTTTTGGAGCTTTTAACAGGAAGTCAGTCATTTTTTTTTAACGGATTCAACATTCATTGGGTTTTCAATTTCAATGGAAGCTTGAGTTGAATAATTTCACACTTGTTGATTGATAAGTTTCTAAGGATTTTGGTTTAACAAAGGTAAGACGTCGTTGTAATGTGACCAAATATCACGACAGGTGATAAATATTAATAATATTTTACAAATGTAATTTTTCAATCAGCTGGGCATCTTGTACAATGCTCCGATGTTTTCAGCTGTTCAATACTTTCAATTAAAGTCTATAAGTAGTCCTCGATAGATCATCCAAAAATGTTATTAAATTATGGTTTTCCATTTTATTATATACCAGACTACACAATAATGATAACAGTTGAACAAGGATTTACACCTTTAGCTACAATCTTAGCGAATGAATAAAATACATTTTCGAATGAGTTTTTTTTTGTTTGCTACAATACTAGGCCTACTATGCATCTTGCATAATATATTACTAGTATACAATATACAGTTCAACTTCTTTAACCTCCACTCTTGGTACTCAATAAAAGTTTGGCTGCAGTGTCCGGTTTCACCCAGACAGTCCGGGTTTCACGCTGCTTGTCCGGCTGTCCCAGAGACAGTTGATCTTTAGATCAACTGTCTCTGGGCTGTCCTGGTGAAACCGGACAGATGACAGGTGCCCCACCTCTTCGCCAGAGAACAGAACCAATGTATGTGTCCACACACTAATCCGCCCCCTTTAAACCGCTACCCTTGCTCACCGCCAATCTTTTATCAAGAACCAAGGATGGCAGTTTAAAGACGTTTGCTTGTATATTATAGTACACAACTTGCTAGATACAAAGATTGTCTTAGGTACTACGTCGTGATAGCCACGTTATGGCTATAACGTGGGTTGCAACCAGTCTTGAACCTCTGGAATAACCAGGGAGCAGTGTACTATAATTTTTTTTTATACATTGGACCGCCAACGTTATTATAGAAACTTCATTCACCACTTTAATGATGTAGTGTTGTTTTTATTCAGGTTCCAAACATGGCTCGTCATATTCAAGTGACGATTTTTCTTTTGGTTGCAATTACGATGTTGATGTCGCATGAACTGACACCAAAGATGGGTACATCACGAACAAAACGAGGAATATGCAGCGATAACGTTTACTGCACGGATTACACGTCTTCGGAGATGAAATACTGTTGCAAGCGATTCAAAGTGTGCTGCAAGTATGAAAGTCGTTTTATACATCGTTTCAATCTAATTTAAACGTGAAAATAGTCACTTAACACAAAATTGAAAAGGGTGAATACTAGATAATAATAAATAAAAAAAAAGATTCAAGGATGTTGACATTATCAGAAATATGACAGAAAAATCTGTAATTTTTGATAATCTAATATTTTATAAATTCTAAGGAAAATTCTCATAAAATAAAGGAAATTTATGCTATACTCCTGAATCTAGGACAATTGCATACTAGAACAATGCATCTCACTATAAGCACAAAAAAATAATACAAAACAAACACTAAAACAATTCTAGCAATTTAGGCTATAAACCTATGTAAATTTTACATGAAATATTAAATTTAAAGTTGGGCTTAAAAATTAAGTAACAACTGAATGAGAATTATGGTAAAAACGGCTCCGGTAACCTTAATTGAACTTAACCTGATCTAACCTAAACCAACTTATCTAACTAACCTAACATAAACTCACCTAACTTAAACCAATCTAAACTAATTCAACCTAACCTGGTAGCAACGAAGCAGTAATGACACCAACAAACTAACCGTGCATAATTTCATGTTGATTAAATAAATAAAATTTTTTATCAACATTGTACACTACTCTTTCATATTTATAAATAAAACTGTTATTAACTTTAGGCTAATTCCACATTTATTAAATAAGTAAATAATTAAATTTTATTCACATTATAAAATTCTCTTTTCTATTAATTCACTGGAACGCAAATGTACTAGTACTCAATTGTCCTGCAACGACTGATTCAGCAGTGTTGAATCAGTTACGAGTGAGCACCAATCAGGGACCAAGAATGCTTAAACCTTGTATTCTTATGCACTTTACGTTAGCTTGGGAAACTAGAGACTGGGGAACGACTATGTTCGACTAATGGCAGAAGATGAGGTGAGGTCCCCTAACTGGTTCAACGCTGTTGAATGAAGGTGAAATCGACTATAGTCTTATATAGGTTGTTGTCGCTGAATTATGGGTTGGACATTGTAATAGTTCTAACGTTAGATTATTGAATGAAAAGCTCAATTTAGAGCTACAAATTGATTGCAAGGTAAAATGTCTCATAAAAAAATTATGCAATTTCATTATTTTTAGAGCTGTGAAGGATGCAATCATCAGTCAAGATAACAAAAATCCTTTTGAAAGTCAATAATTGTTTACAAACAATCCATCCTCATAATGAATCCATCCACAAATACGAGAGAACTATATTCGTAATGGAACTAACATATGTTTTTTACTAATATTTTTTTTTTATAGTGTTTTAATTTTTTATATAGAATTTTTACACCTTTTGTTATTGTGCATACAGAACAAACTTATAATAAAATATAGAATTCACTGACACGTGTATCTTTGAGCCTTTACATTCATGAAAAATATTATACTCTATCCCAAATTAGCTGGCACAGAATTTGCTTGAGGCAGCCAAGGGGCGAGCTAGGTGATCACTATC
>JAQIWH010006885.1:0-12186 GCA_034695005.1 Cryptops parisi
TATGAAGAATTTTGAAGAATCTTTTTTGAATGACGTGGAGGGGGTGGAGAATGTATTTAGGGGAGGAACCCCAAATGAGTAGGGCGTAATTGATGTGGGATTTCACGTAAGCAAAATAGAGACGATCTAAAATAGTTAAAGAAAGAGAACCGCTGTATTTGATAATGAAACCTGTAAAACGGGCAATTTTTTTAGCGATTAGAGAAACGTGAGTATCCCATGATAAATGTTGGTTAAAAGTTAAACCTAAAATACACAAATTAGGAACCCGTTTGATGATAATATTATTTAGTAAAAGATTGTAATTATTAAGGAAGCGCTGGACTTTTTTTTGCGGATGGTGAATAACACTATATACACATTTATCGGCGTTGAAGTTAAGAATGTTATCTTTGACCCAAAGATTAAGAGTATTAATATCGTGTTGTGAGTTGATAAATAAACGGGGTAAAGAGGGGCAGTTGAGAACTAAAACGAGATCGTCAGCATAAATGAGGGGGGAACCATGTAGTGGAGTTGAAAGAATGTCGTTGATAAAAATTAGGAAAAGAAACGGGCTTAAAGGACTACCCTGAGGAAGACCACGTGTAACCGGGATAGGAGAGGAAAATGCATTGTTGCAACGAATTTTTGTTTCGCGGTTGGTTAGATAATTTCGTAGAAGAAAGTTGACTTCATTTCTGTAGCCTAAATGGTTTAATTTGGACAAAAGAATTGAGTGGTCAATGCTATCGAACGCCTTAGAAAGGTCGAAAGACAGAAGTAGATTGATTTCGGAATTGTCAATGTTGCGATATAGAAGGTTACTGAGTTCGATTAGGAAATCGTTACAACCACGGCCCTTTTGGAAAGCAAATTGATTTGGGTGTAGGAGGTGATGAAGTTTATTGAACTTGTTTAATTTACCAAGAAGAATGACTTCAAATAATTTTGAAAAAATCGGTAAGATGGTGATGGGTCTATAGTTGGACGGATTAGTTGGATCGCCCTTTTTGAAGATGTAAAACATGTGGCCACGTCCAAAGCTGATAGGGTATGTTAAAGTGGTTAGAATGCTATTATAAATGTGAAGTAGCGGATTCATTAAAGTATTGATGTCATCGATTAATAGAAAAGTGGGGATGCCCAGAGAGTCGAAAGCAGAACGATTACGGAGATCTTTAATCCCCTGTCTAATGTCGTGAACGTCCCACAGGTTAAGGGCGAAAGAGTCCTCAACAATGGGGAAGTCGAAAGTAGGGCACGACGAGGTGGAGCTACGAAGAGTGTCATTATAGTAAGAAGCTAAAAGAGAAGCATGTTCGTGATTATTGGTCGAGGTAGAATTTTTATAGGATAATTGGTTGATAGAAGAGGTTTCTTTATGAGGGTGCCAAAAGAGACGTTTTAGTTTACGCCAGTCATTTTTTGAGTTGGAGTGAAAATGAGGAGTTATAGAAGAAAATGTTAAAAATGACATTGAATACGTCATAATTTTTTTGTTCTGTTTATGCTTTTGATTGTAGAAGTTCATGAAATGCTCGTCGCATTACTACAATAGCATTACTTGGGTTGGTGACACCTAGTGCGGTAACTCGTAGTATTACCATCACCTCCATGACACCGACCATTGATCAGCGGCTATTAAAACGTTAATCGATGCGCTAATGTTCAGGTGCATTTGAAGATTCAACACGTGTAACACTCATTTGGTGACACGAGATATTTCTTCTAAAATGGTATTAAAATCATGGCATGAATGATTACACCATTCCACATGTACACATTATTTTACACCCCAGGTCTATCGTTATTTAATTGGTAGATATTTGAATTTTTCACTTTGTTGCCTCACTGTTCCGCTTTATTTACTTTATGTTTTTTCAGCATACTCTTCATACTGGCATATCATAATATTGGTTTTTTATTATAAAAACCAATATAACGCCATGTAGCCAGTATCACCCGATAGACTAAGTCCATAGACACCTTTCATCAAAATCTATCGAGGTGTCTTGTTATTGTATGTGTAGAAACTCACAACTCAATCACTCACAAGTTAAGCTACTATAAAGAGTAGACAAAGAACAGAATTTGTTTATCAATGATGTGTAATGATAATGTTGGTTTTTCTTCCAACTTTTTTTTTTTTTTTTTGCGACGATATATTAGTTTGACAGTGTTTAGAACACTTTTTCTTTAACGTTATTTCTGAATTACAGTGTTTAATTTTTTTGTTCCAGAGCATTTGTACATCCTTGTTCGTGAATGTAGTGCCACCAATTTGAGTAAGGGTTGTGTTTTGCATCCTGATCACGCCACCAGTAATTCTTCGGACAAGTTGCAGTTTTGCTTTACGGCATGCACCACTGATGGTTGCAATCGTTATCAAATCCGCCCGGCTTCCATCAACTTGGCCACTTTGAGGATCCAAATTCCTAAGATGACGCTCTTTCTGTTTTCGTTGACAGTTGTCATTTCTAGCCTTTTGCTTTGATCTCCAATCGAAGCTCAAATGGAGTTTCTATCCTTTGTTTGTTCTTGTTCTTTGCAAAAATGTCATTTGTGTCCCGTACAATACTTGTGCAATCATCATAAAGAAAAGTTTTATTTGTCGAGTATTCTTTATTGATGTCTGGTCTCGGTTGGTGTTACGAAAGAAAGGTAAATTTTGTACGATAAAAAAATGTTCGTACTACTTAATGAAAGTCGTATATACTATAAGTGGTATTTTAAATTTTGAATGCGATGTTTGACAAACAAGGTTCGTTTGTTTAATGATGAGTCTATGTAGCAGCATCCATTTTGCGGGTGTTTATCATACTGATAATTGAAAAAAAGTAAACTAATTGAAAACATTGAAATGTTTGTTGCTTGACATAGCCTACTGATTATATTGTATTCCTGTCGCTGAATTGTTTAATGTAAAAATACAGGGTGTATATATCTCCCAGTATTAATTAGCGTGAACACAACACTTGTTATGGGGAAAACTCGTGGTATGGGAATATTTTACCCTCGAAAGTGCCTAATCGGTGCATAAATGCATCTTCACAAACTTTTTCCAATAAAATAAAAAGTGAAGAAAAATAAAATTACTTTACATACATAATGGACGAAGATAACCCATATGATTCACAAAGTTCACTACCGATACGCATATTTTCTTATAATTTCTCTGTTAATTTCAACAGTATAGTATTTTCTTTTTATTTCACTTACTTTGGATAATTTTTATGGGTTACTAATTTTTAATAAACATACAGTGTATGAAAACTCATTGTTTGTGGAAAAAAACTTTACACAGAGATACAAGTTGTCAAATGGCAGCTGAACAGTTTCTGTTTCTTGTAAAGAAATGTCTCTTGTAAAGTTAATCTTTATATGGTGAAATTCGTTTAAAACGTTTTCCTTGTTAAAAGCTATAAAACAACTAGTGCCACGAGTGGTGCTTCTCGACAAACGGATAAGTACTAATTTGGATAATAATTCCATTAGATACTTGGAAAATTGTTATAACAGTTTAATGAAAAAGTGTCATCAGGCCAAGAAAAGAAACAAATATTTGTATGCAAATTAATAAAAAAGTAAAATTAAATTGTGTGAATTAAGATACTGCATTATTATGTTGGATGCAAAGATAAAAACATGACAAGTGACACGTGGTCAGTGGAGGTAATGCAAAAAACACAAGTGAAATAGTTTTTCTTATTGTAAAGACAGTTTAAGTTACGAAGTAAAAGTGAAAAATCTGCCTGGAATAAGTTGAGTATAGACATTAATTATATTTAAAAAGCTTTCATAATCTGCATTATTTTTAAGAAATTTTTTATTATTTATACAAATAATAACCTATTCTGGAAGTACTCGATACTGCTAACCGATATTCGCTAAAATACTCGATGCTTTTGATACCTACGAATACTCGATATCGATACCTCTCATTACTCGATACTTCGGTATCTTATCGAGTATCTATCTGCACATCACTACTTCACACGTGGTGAAATGAGCACAATGAACGATTCTTGAGATGAAAATGTCTATGAGGAATTTCGTCTTTTGGACAAAATCTTCTAACCCTATTAATTGGCATTGTCGAAAGGGACGAAAAAGAATGGACACAGTTAAGAAGTCTATCTGGATAATCCTGCTGATGATGGTTTTCCTTCATACAGGTAATAGCAGTTTTCTTCTTTATTCTTTATATTATATTATTTTATTTTTTCATAAATAACTACGACATGGTACCTCATTTTCATATGCAAAAATGAATTGTTTGTTGGAAATGTTCACAGCTTGTTTATTAATGTTGTCATCATCAAATGTGAAAAAAAAATTATATTTCAATTTCTGTATGGTCATGATTGAAATCATTTGTCACAGGCATTATTCTAAGCATGTTTTTTTTTACACACAGTGTACACTCCGATAAAGCAAGTGTGCACTCCGAATTCCAAAAGTGTGTATCCTATTCATATAGCTTCTTTCGTACTTTTAATTTAATATTATAATTTTGTCAGTCTACGTAACATAACAATAAGAAGTACTCATAGCATAATAGCAATTTTCAATTTCAGCATAATAGACAATACTTTGAAAACAAAAGTTGGGTTCTAAGAATCAGAGTTCCACAAACAGAACTGATCATAAGTTGCTGGAGAAAAATTATAATACTATAATAATTATCGACAATAACTCAATATCATGAAAAATTTTAAATAAAAGAAAACAAATTTTGTTATTAAATTTTGTTTCCAGTGAGGTTGACAAACTATGTCATGAAAATATTATTGATTTAGTTAGTTGAATGTTTTAAAATACGAAGTTTAAGGTATAAAATAGAACCCCCCCCCCTCCCCCCATTTTTGGTGTGCACTCCGAAATGTTTCTTAGAATAATGCCTGAGCTAGGTCCTCACTTTATGCAGGTTTTGGTACACTATGCAGCAAGTTTTGAGAGATTCCAGTTTCGATTTCTGCAATTTTCGATTCAAATCGTGCGATTATTGTTACATTTGACTTATGTAGTTTTCGATTTATGCGATTTTTGGTCCATTGGACTATACAGTATATTATCATAAACTTATCAGTGTATCTGATAAGTTTGTAAAACATTTTCGGGCCCTCCAGAAATGAAGTTTTGGTGAGTCTTTCTTCAATTCAAAAATACTAAAACCAATGAGCAGTCAATGCAAAGATATATAAGTGCACTGAAAAGCAAGGGAACTACGTTGACAAATGGTGTTAATGTTATTATTGTACTTTGTTATTGAATAAACTTCATAACACCATTGCGTGTCATTCTTGACTCACCTCGTACTTTGAGTATGGAGTACACCCAAGTATCAAGTATACTTTTTGCGTATTATTTTTTGTACTCTCTCCTTCAAAAATGAATAGACTGCGAGATATCTCTATTAAACGAAAAGTTGCTCACATGTACAAAATGCTTGAGCAGCACAGATTTATTGTAATATACAGTAAAACATTAACAACTATATATCCTAGGAACGTCATCGCATAGTAGATCCATTCAGAAATAATTTATTCAACAGGTATACATGTCAATTCGTTTATTCATCTCATCAAAATAAAATTGCCTAAAACCAAGTGAATAAAGTCAACTTAAAGGTTACATATACCACTCGTTGGAATAGTAAGATTAAAATAAACTGGTAGTACATGCTTAAAAGCACCCCCCTACAGCGAGTACAAAAAAATGACATGATTGGCGTAAAAATACAAAAATAGCTCATGTTTTATCTTTTGCCTGCAGTTCCGCATTGGCTCTAAGAACAGCTCCAGGACTGGGGTATGGCCTCATTTGATACAATGGACCAGATGCAGTCGTGTCGGCTCCTGTTTTTGCTTCGCCTTTTCTCTCCAATCCCGAAGACCATGTACCCCTGTAACAATGACATTTCATAAATATACAGAGTGCTCCTAAAAGGTCTAGTCAAATTTTAAACACAGATGCTACATCAAAACAAAGGAAAAAGTCCATATAAAAACACGAGTCTGGAAATGCGTACTCATTTGCATACCTACAGAAATTACGAGATTATAGGTCTATGCAATAACTTGACTTCACCCTGTGTTATCTCAAAAGAGAGCACTTCCGGACCCATGTTCATATGAATTTTTTGCCTTGTTTTGATGCATAACATCTGATTAAAATTCGACTAGACTTTTTAAGATCACTTTGTGCATATTTTTAAAGTATACGTTATACAGTATGTCATTCACTAACCGTGGTGTGTCGGAATAAGCAGCTGGATCCATAGGATCTAATTCATCCTTGGTGCGAGATCGACCTGAAAGTACAAAAATGTTATAGGCCCATCTTTAAAAGGTCCTAAAATGTAAAATTTACGACAAGTTGATCATGTCCAAACCTCTATTCCGTTCCCTGTCTCTTTCCCTATCCCGATCCCTGTCTCTGTTCCTGCGGTCACGGTCCCTGTCTTTTTCTCGATCCCTATCGCGATCTCTGTCACGATCGCGGTCTCGATCTCGTCGTCTATCTTGTCTGACCTCTTCACGGCTCTGTTTTTCTTCCTTATTCTCCTATTACATAAATTTAGTTATCTTAATTAACACCTGTATTCTAAGTAAAAAATATATCCAGAGGGTTCACCATGAGATATCAACATTTCAATCACAATTCGCCATTCTGGAAAATGACCGACTGCAGCACCAATGCAATTCTGACAAGCACTACAAAATTCCCCATTAACTTTTTATAGTTTCTGCCCCACCAATCATCACATTTGTATAACCTGATATGAAAACATAACGGACTTTTCGGAAATGTTCATATCTCATGGTGGACACCCTTCATGTAAATAAGAATAAAAAGTTCTTCAAACCTCCTCTTCTGATTCGTCCAGCTGCATCTGTCGCTTCTTTTCGTCTTCCTTTTTTCTTAATCCTGTATAAACATCCAACATTAACCAAATATTAACATTTAAACGTAAAAACCATATTAAATGTAAGCAGTTAATAGTTTTAATAGTTAATTTAATTACCACGTAAATAAGATGCAGACAGCGAAATCTTTGCTCTCGGATGATCTGGTGGCAACCACGCTACTTCATCTGAAGTCGAGTTCCAATAATAATACCTCCCACTACAAATAGTATTTTTATTATAAACAGATTATTTAAGCTCATGTTTTTTTTTTCAATATAAAAATATAAATATGAAATTTTAATATTATAAATTAAAATATGAACTTTTTTCATTCTAATTTTTAAAAAAAAATTTTTTTTATTTTAACCAATTTTTGATACCTTTTTTTTTTACAATAAAAATAAAATAAATATTAAAAATTTACTATTATAAATTAAAATATGTAAAAAAAAAAGTTCATTTTAGACAAATTGTTTTCTTGTTTTTTTTCCATTTGTGAAGACAAGGGATTTTACAAATGTTAATTAAAGATAATTACAGTTGGATTTCACAAATATACAATCTCAATAAACGATCACAACGTAGAGGGTTTACCGAACAATCCCGATTCTTAGAAATGATAATTAAGTATACAAATTGGGCCTCACTAATCCGGAAAGCTTGGAACCAAAAAGTGGATAAATTACTGAATTTTTCAAACCAGTGAAGCTTAAGAAAAAAAATGGTAGAATAATCTGTCAATTTAAAAATTACAAAGCATTTATTGTAAATTTAACGATTATGAACCAAAAGTGTTCACCGCAAACTTAAAAATTATGAACCAAAGCATTCACTGTAAATTTTACTGCAGATTCCAAACCACCGAAGCTGCTGCCAGACTAGTGAATTCCGGATGAGAGAGGTTCAACCTGTACTTGGATTGTATATAAGCCTTACTTACACTCCAGGATCATAAACTTCATGCCAATTGTCGGGTAAAGAATACTTCCTCAACATCCTGATTCTCTTCTTCTCATCTAGTAACGTGGGATGTTTGATTCCTTCGGACCATTGTGTGAAACAGAAATCCGTGCAATCGTGATAAACGTTCCACTTATTAGGACATCCTAGCGCAGTCTTGTTTTCTTTCTCTTCATTCGCAGGCTGAAATCAACCGACAAGTTGTTACATGTGGTTAATTTAAATTATTTTTTTAGAATGAATAAATAAATGAAAATTAATATACCACTTCATCCGTTTTGTCATGATCCGATTGTGTTTGATTGTGGTCATCGTAGTCCTCGGCGATAATTTCTTCTTCAGGGTCTGCAATTAATTTGATCATAGATTTGTGACATATAACTAGTATTTAGCTAGTCTTCATATGTTACCAAGCAGATTTGTTTGTTTTTTTTTGACATTTATAGGTAAAAAAATATCACCTGATTCATTGGACTGCTTTTTCAAAATTCCTCTTTTTAAAAGTTTGGCTTGTAGAGCTGCTGGAAGAGGCATTTTTCGTATCTTGATTGCAGCTACTGCACATAATAAACAACGTTACCACTTGAAATGTAAAGTTATATCATTACTTCAACTACACTAAATGCTTCACCGTTTAATATAAATAGTGTAGAATGCATGTGTAAAATATAATATAAATTAATTTTTTTTATACAACCTCAAACATTACCAGTGTTTTGGTTCCAATCGACTCCCAAGCGTGTTACAAAAGTATCGAGTGAAGTATCGAATACTGAGAAGATCGATTACTGTGACGTTTCGAGGAACGAGAAACGATTCAAATAAATTATGATTAGAAATATACTTTGATAAACTATACGTTGATTTATGGAAGATTTTAATGAAAATTAATTGAAATATTTAAATGTATCCAAATGCCTTGAATCATTGTCAATTTAATACCTGTTGCGCCATCTAACGTCAAAACGGACGAACGTTTGAATTAATTAATATGAAAAGGCAAACATCAACATCAACATCTCGTCGTGGTGATTTAGTTTAAAAACAAAAGTGTTATTCATTATTTTGGTCTAAAATAACTTGATTTTGGTCTCAGAAAGATGAGCTTTGTCAAAAAAGCACCTGTAAAGTTTTACAATTATGTAAAACTTACAGAAGCCAACACTAGTTATGCAAAACGAATGCAACGACTGAGGAATCAAATATTCGTCGATGTTAAAAGACCGACTGATAATCGTTCAATGAAGGTAATTTACTTTATAAAACTATCCAAATAAAAATTGTGTGTAACGTATACAAAACTGACTAGTGATCCCTCGTGTAACCACCGATCGATGATCGCTAAAACTGACATACAAAATATAAATTAATAATTGTTGCGTCAATGACCAGTGTTGTAGAACTTTTGCTCGTGATATGATGAGCAATTTTTCTCATAACTCTCGTTATAGGTGGCTGTATTTTATAATGTTGGTGGTTTACTGTTTCAGGTGGTGGAGCTGTTTAGTAAGAGACCCGTAGAGCAATGTCCACATTTTACCGACGCCTACTACCCCAATCACAATGTCATGTGGAGACTGACGAACATTTTGCGTGATTACGGATTATACAGGTAAATTAGAAATGGGTGTTCTTCGGAACTGCCAAATGTTTTGGTTGTTTCTTTCTAACCTAAACCCACAGTCTAAACCCATAAACACTGGCGCTTTCACAACCGCACTTCAATTTCGAGGCAGTTTGTAAAGCGCACCACTAGAATTGGTCTTCAACCATAGTGAACCAAGTCAAAAAAAAAACTTGAATTTGAGAAAACGGTTTTACGTATTGTTTGCATGCTAGTCCCACCGGTTCAGTGTCGTATAATTTTTTCCAATTGGTATAATTCTTAGATTATGTCTTAGTGACCTCATTTCATGCATCAACTCGAAAAGTGTAAAAAAGTGAGTTAGTTCACTATGGTTTAAGACGGTCCAATTAGTACTAAAGTTTATTTTTTTGTTAAAAAAAAAACAAACAAGTTTAAAACAAATGGATGTTAAGTTTTCAAAATTTTAATTCAGGGATGAACATATGGACTGGAAAGAAGAGATGGAACGATTACGTAAACTTCGAGGTAAAGGCAGGAAACCTAAAAAGTATCAAGGGGCTAAAGAAGAAAATGCAACGTAACACATTTGGTGAGTATTTAAAAAAACACCAAAAAATTTTAGAGTTTAAAAAAAAATATATACATGTATTGGATGACACATTCATATTGTAGAAATGACTACAATAGCTTAGTTAGTTGAACTTGCGAATGGGACGAGTTTGTTGAACTGAATGCTAAACGAGCTCGGCGTCGTTGAAGGTCCAGGGATTGTTGTTCCTGTAAAGATAGAAAAGAGCTCATTGGTTAATATGTTAGACTTTTGGTTTAGTTTAAGTTTTTAAACTTGTATGAGCATTAATATTATGAATATTTTTTTGGACAATTCCATGGAAATGCCAGCAAACCAGCACAAAATGACTTTTTATCAATTCCGATGTTGTTATATATCAGATGAAATGATGATAATTAATCATCACTAGTAATTATGCAAACACTGTAGGGTTGAACTTCAAAATACTTGTATAGTAATTTGAATAATATCATTTTATTTGATGAGGAAATTAAAGCAAAATTATTAAACAGTAGCAAAAAAAGTGGAAGCCAAATGTTATGTTAGTCACCATGGAATTGCCGTTACATATCATAGCCTAGCAAACGAGTCATTTTTGAAAGGATAGGAGAATAGAATTTTTATTTACCAATTCTTCGATATCATAAGCTTTTCTACTGGGTTTCCAGTGAGAGCTGACTCTGTGTTCGTTTTCTTTCTGTACGTCGACAGCTAAATGCTCGCCAATGATTCTCGATAGCTTTCGCAATGCACCGTCAGGATTATCTGTAAAAAGTTATACGTTAATTTGCGTTGCTGATTTATATCAACGCTTTATCGTTAAGTCAGAAAAAATGAATTGATGTTTTTTATAACTGTTGTTGATGAAAGCGCTGAAAAAGCCAGGATGGTCGTGATGGAATTTCAAGTACATGTTTCTTCGAGCAAGGGCTTCTCTTACAACGGTCTCATGGACACATTTTAAATTTTCTAGACGGTTTTGGTGAATCGATTTAGTAGATGGCATCACAAAAAAAAACTTGATGTTGAAGTTAGTGCATCTCAGGCTCAGCGCTCCCTATGAATATTAACAGGAAAACAAATGCCATCAAATATGCCATAGCCGATGATGATGTTTAAAAATGACTTGTTATGCTTATTGAATTTTCAATAAATAGATTATTACAAAATTTGTCATTTTGCTCAGTAATCATGTTACTTAGTTACTACATCACATAGTATACAAGGTGTCTCATAAATTATGACCTCTAATTCCATGTGCGTAACGCAGCTAAGTCCTTTGGTGGCAACTTGTTCCAACGATGCCCAAGAAAATGCATATTTCTCACCGTACATATTCGCAGTTTCGATGAACTGACCCTGAATGTATAGTTATTATCCATTTGGATATTTTTAATAATTGAAAGCAGAATATTACCAAATGAGCATTTTTTACACTTATCTGCCAGTTGTCAAAAGATCTAATTGTAGTGAAATAATAGTGGTAATCTTGGATTTCCGTGCTTCGACGTGCTCTGGTCGTATGTGAAATTCTAAATCATAAAAGAATTATGTATTTCCATTGTATGACATGAATGTAAGTAGTACAACTTGACAAAGGAGTCGCTGTCTTACCCTCTTCCTAAAACAGTTGGATTTTCGTTGACGAGTGCCGTCACCAAACTTGCTTTTCCTGATCCCGTTGGTCCCACCAGTACAATTATATTGTACCTCTTTTTTCCCCATTCTGTTGTGCTATTTGAGATTCAGTTATCTTGAAGTTAAGTAATTCAAGCTAGATATTCGAGTTGACAGAACTGTAATACCATGCTTTGACATGCAAGAGTTGAGAGAACCCAAAGACTTGGTTTACTAAATGATCTTTGGCTGCAACAACGTCCAGTGGAGGACCCAAAAGGTTGATTGCGGCAACCTATAAATGTTACACACGATATAATTTGGGGAAAATACAAATTCAAAGGCATAGTCGAACACTAATGTTAAATTTGTAGATTGCATATCAGATGGGTTAACTATATATATAGGGTGTTCTTGAAAGTTGTAGTCAAATTTTAACCACATAGGTATTCAAACAATAGGTATTCAAAAATTTGACGACCTTTCAGAAACACCTTGTATAAAAAAAAAATAGGAAACCTTTTCTTCAGTACTGATTTGGTTGCAGTCTAGTACTT
>JAQIWH010006886.1:0-12186 GCA_034695005.1 Cryptops parisi
TTGTAATACTGTATTGAACGAAGCATTTATAAAATGTAAGCAATGTCATACGGTACATATACTCTACATGTAGGCTTATTAACATATACTGTATATAATCAAAAAATTCACATGTCTTTGGTTAGACTTTTTTGTTTGCATCTGTTTCAAAAATTCATTATTATTAAGCGCCATTTTGAAATTACATTATTTGGACGTAATTTTTTTTTTTTGATACGATGTTAGTAGGAATTTTTTAAAACGCGTGTGTTTGAAGAAATTTTTTGCAGTTCGTCTACGTAGTACAATTCGAGGTTCTTACCCTATGAGCTTGCCAAGAGTCGTTTTATTCTAACGCCTGAGAATCTATGAATATCATTTGAGCCGAAAATTAATTGAATTGAAATCTCGCTTCGCTCTTCTTCTTCGTGAGAGAAACCGAGTCGATTCTGACGCGATGACCTGAGAGAATTTCTTTTTCTTCTTTTTTTTCCAGTTTTTTGTTTTTTAAAGTGCATCATCCTTACTTTTTACGTCTTTTTTATTTTATTTTTCTTTCTCTGTGTTTTTAGAGACTAGGGTGTTTGTGTGCGTGATGAGATTCTTGTAATATAAAGTGCATCATCATGATGCTGTATAAAGAACGAGATTAAAGGAACGTTTCTTTAGAATAATCTGTAAATTTATTTTTCTTCAATATACGGAGTGTGACAAAAGATTATGATGATGTTAGAAGAAAAACAGTTTCCGAAATCTATGTAATTTTATTAATTTCACATAATATGTTTACAACTCACCAATTTTGAGGTTAGTAAAAAAAAAAAACAAGAAATATTTATCAGTATCTTAATAAATGTTTTAACATTAAAAATAGCCCATAAAACTCTTCTTGGAGTCAATCCAATTAAAGTAGAAAGTTTCGTTAAAAATGGTTTAACCGTATTCGATTTATACGCGCACAAACAGACAGACGTTGAAAAAGTTTGGAGGGCTTCGGGCAATATTATGATAAGCCATATTTTTTAAAAATTGTACAGGAAAGCTGTTTTTCTGTTGAGAAACTCCATAGAGTACCGTACCAAGCAACAAGGTGATTATCTATATCACGTTGCCATTTTCTGGAAAGTTCAGGAAGTGGTAAAGTAACAAGCTAGAAACAGTACTGGAGGCAGTTTGATGTAAAAATGTCATTTTTAGAAAAAGTATGATTTATCATTATATCGTCCGAAGCCCTTCAATTTATATGGATAACTTAAATATAACACATTGACGTTCTTCTCCGTTAACTTGTTATTCGTTATGAAACTTGATCACTTTTCTTTTACGCAGTTCGTTATCATCATCTAATTATTTTGATGTAACAGGACTATAAGGATCATTGCTATGGTTTCAGGATCGAACAGTGCTCAAAGGTTAAGAAACCTTTAAAAACACCAAACTTTTTTTCGGGTTAATTTTGTTGCTAGGTTATTGATACTGTTTATAACACAACATTTGTTCGAGTTTGGTTTTCTTTTCTTTTTTATGTTCCGAGTTCTCTTTTATCATTTAATCGATTGATAGTTCTTTTTTTAGCATGATGATGTGAGTTAGATAAAGTTTTGTCAAACATGTGGTTTATCCTCCAGATAATCTATTCAGGTCATTTTTAAACTCGTTTTGTGGCGATAAATTTATATTTCATAATGTACACGCCTTTACGTGTTTGTGGCACGATGATGTAAACCATGGATAATAGATGATAAAAAAAATTATCAACGTGATTGAAATTTATTAGAGAACTTCAACTAATTAAAGGAATACGCAATTAACGTGGGTGGAAAAATGAGTTATTCGCGCAGCGCACAAAACGCATTGATGGGTGTGGTCACGAATTCATGAAGTTTTTACTTCTTTTGGTTCAGGAAACTTACATTTCAACGCACATCTTTATAGTTTGTTTTTTTTTTTTTTGCTAAACCCTTTGACATTTGCCAATTCTAATGGAAAAACCGCAGTTTTTGTGTTTTGTGGTTTTATGATTTTGTCTTTAATTTTATTCTATGAGTTTTATTATACATTTAGTGTATTGTATCAAAACCAAACATGACGAACAGTCAAGAGAATTTTTATTTTTAATATTTTTAATATTTTTAATTTTTAAGTTTATTGTTTTTTGTCCTATTGACATACAATAATAAGAAACAATAATACAAAGAACATACAAAATTAGGGCAAGGAAGTTACCTTACATAAAAAAATGTATTGTTTTAAAAGACGTTTAAAATGAATACACAACCTGGTACACTATGGAGCTTTACGAATTAAAGACATTTTTCATATTTTTCCATGCCCCTTTGGAAAAGAGGCATGGAATTCTACAATGGAATGGCGTTGGATAGCGGTTATAGTAATGATTAGAGTAGCTAGTTTTAAAAATCAATTTGTATAAGTTAATTGATCTAATTGAATCAGAGATGTTGATTAAATCTGTAAGAAAATGAGTATTAATTTGTTTTTTATTTTGTTGTTCAGTTTTTGTAGTATATCTCCTATATACGTAGTTTTCCAGACCTGTCTGTGTGTAAGTAAATACTGTACAACGTTCTTTGTTGTAGGTAACGATTTACTTTGTAAAAACACAACAATGAAGATTACAATAATTCTAGTACCCGTAATTGTTGATTGGCATTCAGTTAGTTAATGAAGAAAATGTTTAAAAAATTTTGGAACAAAAACTTGATGTGAACAAAAAATTTCAAAACTGTTTAAACTGAATTCGCTATGTTTTGGAGAATATAGTTTGTGAACGTGCTTTTCTCACTGAGAGCAGCATTTTTTGAGAAAAAAGAATTCAAGCTATTTGAACCGAATTCGCTACGTTTTAAAGAATATAGCAAATCTTTTTTTTTAAAATATATTTTGAAAGCGTACATTGTTTGAAAGAAAAAGGCTAGCAGATAAATTTTGTTATTAATGGCGCCATCTTTCCACAGAATTTTGAACATATCCTGATGACTTTTAAAAAAAAATTTAATTTTTAAAACAAATAACATCGAGGTGCACATCTTTAGAATGTTGTTATTCTGCATCCAAAATTTTTGCCTTCTATGTTTAATAGACTTAAAGATATAACGCCGTGAAACATACTACAAAACAAATATTATCTGCTATTGTACAGTGCACCTCCAAAATTAGATACTACGATATTGTGTGCTTTAAACTTTTTTGAATAATTTTACTCCAACGACTGGACGATTCAGGAATGTAATACCTATGTTTTTGAAAATCAATAAAAGAATAACCTGTTTAATACTGCATCACATAGAGAAACATTATGTTTTGTTGTAAACGTTGGGAAAATATTGAAAGAGAATTTTTTTTGGAAACATAATTTAAATTAAAAACATTAGTAAAACAAAAACAAGTACTCCATGTTAAATTAAGTATTGCACAAATATTTTTTTACCATATTTTGTTTTTTCAAAAAAAGTTTAAATTTAAACGGAATTTTTGTCAGCATAAAGAGGTAAACCGTTTCTACGTGAAAACAAAATCAAATTTAAACTACCAGTTGTTTATCAACGTCAAAAATAAACACACACAAAAAAAGAAAACTTGAACGAATGAAAAATTAGTTTTTTTATAGTAGTTGTATTAGAGTATTTCGCATAAAAAAATATTTTCCATGTAATTTTCTAGGTTCCAATTATATACCTCGTTTCTGTATTCCAATTTTCAAATAGAAAATGTAAGCAGAAAATGTAGTTCAATGGACTGGAATGGAATAATAGTCGACGAAGCAGGTTGTCCCTTGTGGCTGTGTAACATTTTATTTCTGTCTTCTGTAAATTATTATGGAGAGAATAATGGAAAAGTGCGCGATTAGAATTGGTTTTTTGCTCGTTCCTTCCTATTTATTCTTTTTCTCCCCCGTTTTGTCTGTCTGTCTGGTTTATTTCTCGTAGGCAATCTCTTGTACTTCCGAACACTAACGTAATACTAAAAAAAAAAAAGAGAGAAAATGTCGGTCTCCATTTCCTCTATCTCCACCCCGCTATTACATTAATGAAATTGAATCCTAGACTATGAAACTTTCAGTACTATATAGCTCATATTTATTTCAGCATTCTCTTCGCGTGTATTGTGCGTAGAAAGCTGTGGAATTACGCACGTGATGCATATGAAAAGGTTTAGTGATTTTAATCTGAAAAAGATTTAACACTATAAAAAAATTACAAACAGAAATGTCATTTTTTTTTTATCTTATTGAAAGTGTCAAGATGAGGTTTATGTATAAAAAAACTATCTCGATTTTATACTCATTAGTTCATTTTTTTTTCTTAAGCAAGAAAGCGTGTGCTTGGATTATTTTACAAAAATGTCAAGTTAATTTGAACACTTTCAAAGTAGAGAAGTTTAAAAAATAGGTTTATTTTTTAGCATTAATTTGATGTATGGTTTGCGATAAGTTGAACCTAAATAAAGTTGAGGTACAATGTAAGTGACTTGGATAAAATTGGTTGAAAATGTTTTTCAACGAGGTTTAAAATAGCAAATGTTTAAGTAAGAAATAACAGATTAGACTGGGTACGTTTTAATATTAATTTAATTTTTTATAAAAAAAAATTAATAAAACCAATAAACTACGTGCATTACACAAACCTTCCTTAATTGGAATCGTTTTATGCGAATTCCACTGTATGTGAACCCTATTTATTAGAAACTGCTTACATTTGGTATTTTAAATTTAAAGATGATGAGAATGCATATCCCAGCAGTCGCGGCATGATAACATTTTATTAAATAAGTTTGAATTTATTACAAAGTGTATTGCATTTTCCCAACGTGACATGACGTTTTCGTAGCGTATAAAATGACACAATCTAAGATGAATGGTACTGTCTAATGTTTTGTTGGAAAAGAAATATACTTGATTGTAGTTTAGAACTGATTGATTTAGCAATCAATCACATGTATTTGGAAATAATTTTAAAAACAAATATTGTCAGACAATTTTTTTAACTTTTTTTATTTAACTTATACTCTGGGATCGAAGTGGTTCAACATCTTTAAGCTTTTGTTTTGGTAGGTTTTCGATGAGTTACAGAACTGAAATATTTAACATAAACTGGAGTTGTGAACATTTTGTTGTTTCAAGTTTAGAAGCATCATTGTCCAGTCAATTCTGAGATTTTGTCACACAAAGGGTACGTTTTTCCTAAAAAAGTGTTTGCCGACGACATACCTACATTTTAAGCTATTTCAAGCCACTACACATTGTTGTACACAGACTTTTTTTCGATATATAGTTTACTACCTTTTTATAGTGTACTATCTCATTAGGTGAAGAGTCATTGATTTGTTGAGAGTATAAAAGCGACTCATCCATATAAACACTTACCTGATCTCAGCCAAAAATAAATTTCCAGGTGTTGGTTTCAGTAAATACGAGGTTGTAAAAGAGGTTATTAAAAACGCATTTTAATCCACTCATTGTTAACTTCACTTTGAGTATGAGTACATTGGTAAGTTGGACCGACGAGCGAGTGAGTGAGTGGGAGAGAAAAGAAAACAGAAAGCTTTTATTGGATTTCAACAATAGCATATGCAACGATACATATATCACGCCAATTGATTTCCACAACACCGCCAACAGAAAAATCAACTATATATCATAATGTTTAAAAAATCAAAACTCAATGCCAAAGAAAACAAACAAAAACAAAGTTGTTGTTAATTGTAAAATCGTAAGATTGTCAAATGTAAACCACCTCCAAATATTTTCATCATTCAACAAAACATGTCCAAAAAAGAAAATGGGGCCTTAAAAACGTGTTTTTTTGCCTCTTGTTTAATTTTTTGTTTCATATGAGTTTGATATTAAGTTTCAGTGTTTTGAGTTTTTAGTTGAATTTATATGAATTTTCAAGTAAAAAAAAATTTAAATATTGTACTGTGTACATTGAACTTTTAAATTGTTCAGTCAAGTTGTTACTATTCATTGCCTTATTCAATGCTTTGAAGTTGAATTGTGTTCGTTGTTGATGTTGTCTGTTTGAGCAGACAACGGAGTACACGTTTTTGTAAACATGTAAACAGGACTCCAATGCGAGTGTTCTTTTTTTGTTTGCGATGTTTGTCAAAGAGACGTGTATCTTGTGTTTTCACCTGAGCGTCGTTTGTAATTAACTCGTGCGTGATTTCAACCAGCTGCGTAATTCACTTTCTGTCTCATGTTTTTTTTTTATTTGTTTCTTTTTTTTTAGTTTTTTTTTTTTTATATCTTTGTATCCTCTTTATTCTGTTCGCTATTTGTCATTGAGTCGTCGTCGTTTTCCGTCGTCTTTGTCTTCGTAAGCGTTAATTCACTCTTCAGCTTGATAAGGGCCTCTTCTTGATAGGAACAAGAACAAATCATATTAGTCGAGCCGCGCTATCTGGGGAGTTTTCTTACCCAGTTTTCCCTTCGTTTTCGACAACGCCGTCGTCGTCGTCTGATCATGTGACTAGAACTCCCCCTCGGGAACGTATCTAACAACAAGCCTAAACCAACCCAACCCAAACCCAACGAGTCGTTGTCTCGTAAAACGCAGCATTAAACCGATTCCACGACGTACTGGGAAAAGACGATGACGCCCAGAAGCCATAGCGACCGCCGTGTGTCTTCTGTCCGTCTGTCCGGTTCGTTGCCGTTTGCGTTCATTTCGCCCGTACGAATCGTCCGCGCATCATCACTTTGCTTCGTGCAGACTACATGCGAAAAGAGCACGACTTTTATTGTCCTTGTGGATGTGGGCGGAGATAGATAAATAGACATCTTACATTATTAAAGTAAAGCTTCGAGGAGATGGGAAAGGGTTGCATGTGTGGTTTATGAAAATTTTTTCTCGGGGCCAAGTTTCGAAATGAGAAATAGGCGAGACGGAAAATGTGAAGAATTCTTAGGGGTTGAAAGCTAGTAGGCGGCTGTGGAAATAACTAGTGTTGTCGGAGAATGTTGTCGAAAATTGCTTGTTTATGTTGTTGATGGTGTTATCTTGTTCTAAGACGAAGAAGCACTTTCTTCTTTTTCTCATATGGGTGGTGTTTATCCGTATGGGTGTAGACTATAACCAAGCTTTTATCGGATCCGATAGAAAGAGTATGATATTAAAGGTTAAGCGCCTTTATGGAAGTTGATCATTGGTGGTTATTTTTATTTACTGTTTTATTTCGTTCTTTATTGAAGGCGAGTAATGTAACGGGCGTGAGTTTATCTCGTAAACGCAGTGTATGCAGTTTGTTCGTTTTAGGGGTATCGGTTATCAAACTCGGACATTGTATTAGCGGTACTTAGCTGTTGCACTCTAAGTGGTAAACTACACTGGTGCAATAGTTGATTTATGGCCTTTTTTGTGAATGAGGTTTTGTTAGCTGTATATCTGGTATAATTAAACTTTTTATGGCCATTTTCTTCAGTACCGGCACGGTGTGAAAATTGAATATTATGTTGCTGTATATTAACAAGCACGTTAAAAATGCTTTTTCAGAATACGCTTTATTTTCAACTTCTGCAACATTCAATTCAATTTGTGCGATTTTTGTTACATTGGACTATACAATATATTCTCATAAACGCCTATAGATGGCAGTATACCTTAAATTCCCAACTCACTCACTCACAAACTTACACGTAAAGTTAATATAAAGCATATAAAAAAAATTTATTTCAACAAAACGCATAATTTTTTTCATGTATTAGCTCAAAAATGGTGGTATGATAAAATGTATTTAATGTTTGAATTCAAAATCTAAAATTTCCTACTTTACTACGTATTATACTACAACTAAAAACTAATTTTGATGAAATACAAAGCATATTTTTTTCGTATTTAATTAAAATTAGTTTTGCTCATAGTATAAAACAAAACATGGGTTAAAGAAAACATTGGTTAAAAAAAAATATTGGTTAAACAAAACATTGAGATTCGTGAGTAAAAATTTAAATATTTCTTTCACCATTTTAACAGTAGAAGAAATGTAATATAATGTTACGTCAACACATGAACAAGTCGAATATTAATTAGTTTTAGCAAAGCTTGGAGTCAATCCTACAAAACTATGTGCTATATGCTAAGGTCTCCCGACACACCCAGTTTCAAATGGCAGTAGCAGGTCAGCTCACTTTTTTGCAATCATGTTTTTTAATGGATATAATTTTTTTGAAATTCTGCGTCGTTTGGTTCAAGAAACTAGCCAAATTGATTCTCAGATATCATAGATGGCGCTAACGGTCACTGTTGGGTGCATTAGCCAAATTAATTTTACAATTGTCCCGCAGCTTTTTATTACTTGTCTTGTACTGATTTTAGAACAAACAACAGACAATTTCATAACACATTTTCCTAACTGAAAATAAATACTGTATATTACCAGTAACGTATTTTTGGCTAAAATGTTTTAACAAAGTGCTCTGTACATATTAAAATACTTTATTTGAAACATTTCGCCTGTTTTACTGTTCAAAAGTTGTTTTTTTTTTATCGATACTGTAAAATTTTAAAAAGGACGCTGACCAGTTACTGCCCCGAGCTCTTTATTTTACCTCAATCGTACGTACATATTACAATGAATTCTATGCTCACAGCTTAAATGACTTTTTTTTTCGTTACATAGTAATGAAATTAGACTTTATTACATAGTAATGAAAACAAGATAACAGTGAAAGACAAACTAAATAAAACATTGCCTTAAAACAAATACTGTGAAAAAATTTATTAACAAATTTCACAACATCAAAAAAAAACTGGTTAATAACACCGGATGAGCTGTTTGGCAACAGATTAATATTTAAAAATGTATCAAAAACACGCATTTGAAAAACAATTGGATATTCTGAGCGGCGACTTGTAAGTAAAAATCGTTGCTTATGTTATAAATTACTTGTATCATACATCATCGAGGTTCGAGTTTTCTTTCCATCATCCATGACGGCGTATCACTAAATAACCATCTCTATATAAATAATGATATAGCATATAAATTTTGAATGTCACCCGTCATTTTGATATGTTTTCACTTGTTAAATCACATCTGAAAAGCTAAAATCCGTTTTATGAACGTCTTATTGATGGGTGTTTCATTAACAGATTTAATTTGATGACAGCTACTAACAAAATCCTAATATTTAAAAAAAAAAAGATTGCATTCTGAAAATTGATTTTTAGCAATCCGAACCACGACTGTCAGATTGCTTTCATTACACGAACAGAAAAAACGGAAATAATTTTTGAAATTCTGTGAAATAGAAATTCGACAATTTCAAAGTCATTCACGGTGGTGGTGGTAGCATTAATGATTTTATGTCATAAAACTAGCAGATCTTTGGTCAGTAATATTTTAACTTGTTATTAGTATACCAGCAGACAGTGTGAATCTGACCTGTTGGGAAAAGTCCAGCAAGAAAGAAGACATTGTTGACCACGATGTCTGTTTTGCATTTGCAAACCATAGGCCACTTTTGTCGTCAAAAAATTCCAGAATTCCTTCTTGTCAAGCCTTTCACATTTTTAAATTCTTTTCGTGGTGAAACAAGTATGTGACTTAAATTCCAAACAAGGGAAAAAGATGGCGGTTGAATATTTTACTCAAGAAAAGACCCATGAGCCAAGAAAAAAAAGGTAATATTATTGTGAATATTTTTTTCCATGGGAGTCTCGTTTTGTTTGCTCGAATGGTTAGTTCTTTTTTTAAAGGACTTTCCTTGAAGTCCGGATAGTGAATCCCGAAATTCGGTTGTTGTTTTTGTAATATTTTGTTAACGTTATGAAAAAAATCTTTGAAAAATCTCATAAAGTGAATATTCTACTTTCATTTAGTACGACGTTGATAGGATTATGATTTGAATATTTTATAATAAGAGTTGTGTTGTTAAGTTAATGGTTTAGAATGTTACACAAACGAGGGAATGCTGCTTTTGGTAGTAAGAACATGATTGGTTTTTTTTTCCACCGATCGTTTTTATTATCGTTCAGCTCTTGTCTGCGTTGTGTTTGAATTGTAAAAATATCGTCTCCAGTTGAGATGGCGACGAATTTTTTTTTTCCAATGATACATAATACATCACTGGAACATCGAACCACTCAACAGAAAGAAAAGAATTGAAGATGAAAGCATCGAACGAAAATCGAGTTCACAGTAGATTCCGATTTCTTTAGATTACTTTTCGACTCAGGTATTCTGGAAATTTCGCTATTTTTTTCCAAAATGCAATATCTTGATTGTATCGGTTGAATAGTTATAATTAAATTTCTGTGCTGCGTTATTGTGTATTGTAAGCTAAGTTTTTTTTTTGTACTATTCAGTTAACTGTTAAGCCGCTTTTGGCGCTAGTACTGGTTAATGTTACTGTGTATGCTCTATCGTTGTTTTTTCATCCAGGTTTGGTAAGTTATGGTAAGTTTTGAGTGTTGAAATAAACTAACCTAGTAGAATGCGAAAAAAACACAGCAATCGATTACACATGCCAGCATTATCCACCACTAACGACACAAGCGGTTCCACAGTTAACTGAAAAATACCAATTTTTTTCAATAATATGATTTGTTTTATTACATCACTACTTTTTTAAAATATGAATGTGAATTTATTTGCATTCATTAATTGGTGGACGCGGGGCAGTATTTGGTCAGCTCCACTAATCGACCAAAAAACTGTTTTGAACAGTAAAATATGCAAAATGTTTCAAATAAATCGTTACGAAATGTACAAATCACTTTGTTAATACATGTTTGGCCAAAAATTCTTTACTAATAATATATTTATTTTCGCAGTAAAGAAAAATGTGAAATGAAGCTGTCTGTTGGTTGTTCTAAAATCAGTACACAACAAATAATAAAAAGCTGTCGAACAGGTGTGAAGCTAACTTGACTTAAACACCCAACAGTGATTGTCAGCGCAATTTATGATAATATTTCGATATCTAAGCATCAGATTGGCCTGTTTCTTCCGCCAAATAGTGCAGAATTTATAAACAATTATATCCAGTTAAAAAGAATAATTTTTGGCAAAACGTAGGTGCTGACCTGTTACTGCTCCCGAGCCCTTTAATTGAAAGTATATTTTGATATTAGTAACCGTTACACAAATTTAACATGGAATTTTTAACATTAAATATGGATTTCCTCAACATTTACACGTGCATTATTCCACAAACCAGTAGCATTTCCAAAATACTTAAATATCATTTTTGTATGTAATCTTTAAGCGTTCTCCATTCGTCAAAAGAGAAGGTGAAAAAAACTTAACTCTGTCGTATTATATCGTCTTCTCACCTTGAATATATATGACGACTATGAAGTTTTTTGCTCTCACTCTCTTTCACCTCTTTTCTTGAGGAATAAGACTCGTCATCTCTTTCTTCAAGAATGGTGTAAGGGGAAGTCGTATTTCTGTCTAGTACCAGCCTCGTGACCATTTATTGATAACCGAGTCCTTAGTAAATCATACCAGCCTAGGTGGGTTTTCTCCCTTTTTTTCTTGACTCGTTTTTTTAGGAGTGTCATAAAAATGTAGGGAAAAATGGATTTCAAAATGGGAACACGAATTTTCAGTTGTACGCTATTTAGTGTATTTTTTTTACGTGTAGTTTAAGATGATATGGTTTAAATTTCAATTAAGTGCGGTTTTATTTTAATTTTAATACAAGTATACTGTAGATTGTAGCTTTGTTGAAGAAGATGGTGTTTTGAAATATCGTAGTACAGGAGAGCTTAATGACAGTACTTTTTTTTGCACTCCTAATGTTTTATCGCATGTTAATAGAATGTTAAGTGATAAAACATAATGAATGAACTTTTGACATTAACGACTTTTTAATGTATAATATTTATTAATGCTTTAAAGTTTAACAAATTTTAATCTATTTTCAAGCTCAATTTTTTTTAATTTAAAGTTATACAGGATATTTTAGGAGAATATAAAGTTCTTAAAAAATATATTGAAAGATATGGAGAAAAATATATTGCAAAGAACTATCAGAACGGTGTTTCTTATATTCATTAGTATATTCTACTAGTGAATAGCCCTTTAAAAATGAGAAAACAATTGTAATTTTTTTCACGCAATTTGTTTTAACATATGTTGCTTTGCAATATTTGTTAATTCATATCTCTTATACAATACCTTAACTTTCAAAATTTCGTTCAATTCTTTATATATATATAAAGAATATATAAAGTGTATATA
>JAQIWH010006887.1:0-12185 GCA_034695005.1 Cryptops parisi
CTTGGTCTGTATATAAAAAACATGATACAGGTAACCCTCGTATAACGCGATACTTTTACAACGCGGTTTTGATTTAACGCGGTTCACAAATTGTAGCAATGCTTGCATAACGCGCTACTTATATAACGCGGTTTCAATATAACCAGCGGTAAACCAGCGTGATTTTTTGCAAGTTTAAAGAGTGAAAGTAAAATTTGAAAATGATAGGAGTGTCCAAGAGAGTTCAAGTGACAAAAACACCTGGTAATCGGTGAATAAAAAATATCAATGAGGGGAATGTTATTATAAAATGTAGTGATGTGATGACTTATAAAAATGCATACTTGGCATTGAAAAAATGTTGTGTTAGTGAAAGTTATTATTAACTTTCAACAATTTTGCTTTTGTTTTATTAGTTCGCCATGTTTGTTATATAAAATGTTCTGGAAAAAAACTGATTTGATATTATTTATTTTTTATTTTCTGTGAAAATAATAAACAAATTAGAGTAAATCTGGGAGGTCACGAAAACAAAATAGTTAACAAAATTCCCAAGGAAAAAAAGTAAAACAGCCACTTTGATTCCAGGAAATCCAAAGCCCTTCGTTTTCTTATACAAAGTTATTTTCACTTTTAATAATTTAACTTTCGATTTTAAATTCATATGTTTGTTAAATACAATTTTCTGAAACAATCAATAAAAATATAGAAAAGAACAGCCTATTCATTGTTGATTTGATAGATAAATCACTAGCTGGGGGCATTATATTAAAAAAAATAATTATTTTTTGGAACGTAACCCCACTTTTAGTATGTAATCAATGGCTCACATAACGCGATTTGTATAACACAACATTTTTTTGGAACCTAACTACTGCGTTATACAAGGGTCACCTGTAATTTTCGATTTTGGGTATAATCAACACATATGTTTAAATTTCAAGTCTGTAGCTTTCTTCGTTTATGATCTACAGGGTTCTGACACACATTCCTAAGCAGCAACGATATTAATCAAGTTCCATCAGGAGGTACTGAATCCTATAATTAAAATTAAAAATATTTGTTGCTCTGCTTATTTTTTAAGATTAGTCTCGATTTTTTCAATTAGATTCATAATGTGTTTTAGTAAACATCACTGATTTCTTGACAATTATGCTACAAAATGTTTTTGATGAGCTCCTAGATGCTACCGCAATTGAATTGTCTAAAATTTGACGATTTTAATTATTACTGCTGCAAAGAAATCGTGCTACCAAGTATTACATTCTAAGTGGGGGATGGTACGGGCTCTGCTTTTTTCAGCCCTGAAAACGGAGTGAGACTAACAACAACTACCCCAAAAAATTACATTTAAAATGCAATCAAAATACCACTGAGAACACAGCAAAAGACGAAAACAACTATCAGAAAAACTAGAAAAATCTCCACCTACTACCTTAAAAATCCACAACAATACTTATTTATTCATGGAGTGCAGCAACAACTTAAGTCAACTTTACATTTTGCCGTGTACAAAAATAACCTGATCTGGAATAAACAAATGACTTTGGGAATATATGCACATAGTTAGCCAGCAATGTCAAACTCAATCATCACATTCAATGTTTTGGAGATGAGACGGTTTTTTATTGCTCTCCCGTAGAATTTCAAAAATGTGACATGTTTCTGCACTCACCAATTTAATTACTGTTTTGAAATATTTTACTGAAAATGATTTAAAATGTGAAAAATATTTATTTTCAAAGAAATTACATATATATTTCTTTTTACACAGCAAAGGTTTCTTTAAAAAATTGATAAAATTTCCTACGATCATTCGGTATGTAAAAAATATTTTATTCATGGTCAAAAAAGCACTTTAGGAAAGACTTCCAAATCCGTATGTCCGAATCTCGCAATTTTTTTTTTTTAGTTTATTGTGTTCAGAATAGACTCAGATGACATGTTCTGAAGAAATTTTTGGTGATATCAAAAGAAAAAGTAGTTTTTTTGAAGATTTTCACTGACCTCTAACACAGAGAATCTTTACTGTCTCTATCTCCTTCTATTGCTTTGACCTAACTGGAAGCTTCCATTTTGAGTCACGTGAACGTGAGAGATTTCCTTAGAGCAGCACGATTTGGACGAAGTGACCAAGCCTGTTTCATCTACTATTTGTTTAAAATTAAATTCTAAAATTCAATAGTTTGTTGGTCCGTTATCACTGCTCCCTCCGGTACCAATGCTGCACATGCTACAGGTAGCGACCCATGGTGATGATGGGTGAAACAATTCTTCCACTGGCTTCGCTTTAACTCACTTCTACCACAATTACTAAATTAAAACCCAACCTAAACCCCTTAAACGAAAATAATCAACTTTGAACGTCATTCAAATCGCGCTGTTCAAAGCTCTCAGCTCTGATTAAGTAGCTAAAATAATGTATACTCTGATAGAGGCAGCATGGCTTTTTGTGTTAGAGCTCAGTGAAAATCTTGAAAAACCACTTTTTTTTATATCACCAAATATATTTATTATATCACAATATATATTTTTTATATTTCTTCAGAACATGTCATTCGAGTCCATTCTGAACACAATAAACTAAAAAACAGTGCAAAATTTGAACGTACGAATTCGGAAGTCATCTCGCACTTCAAGCTTAACTATAATGTTAAGCAGGCTTCTACAAGTATTGTAAAATAAGCTTTAGACATTTACGTGTAACTCCCCTTGAGTTATTATTATATCATGGCCAGGCATCTAATGATATCCATATTTCCTCTTGTGGGTGTGTGACCAAACCGTACACTGGATTCACTATTTGCCCCTCTACAAGACTAATTTTAAAATTTCTACAGATGAGAGAAATGTAAACACCAACTTCTGCATAAGTAAGCTTTTGACCTGGGCAGGAACGCTGACCAGCAAACCCAAATGGTGAAAAGCACAGTCGTGGTAGATCTTTAATCCGGTCATCATTAAAGCGTTCTGGATCAAACCTTCAATATACCATAAAAACTTTCAATTAGTGTTTTTCCTTTTGCTGTAGAACTGGGTGAAACACGTACAGTAATCTTCATCTAAAACAGGGTTAATTATTTAAAAAGAAAACAAAGCAGTTCAAACCATTTTTTGCATGCTTGTCTTATTTTGGATTTGGAATACATTTAGATTGGACTTCAGCACTATGTAATATGAACTTGAGAAACATCCAACTAAAATGGTTTCTTGCAGTCTTATAGTAAATACCCTTCAATGTCTTTAACGATATAAACATAAAATTGTGCAAAATGAAGCTTGTGTGTATGAATAATAAATAACGTGAGCGCAACAAAATAAATAATAAAACTGTCTATTTCTGGGTCCAGAACACGTTTCTTCAAAGATAAGAAAAACAGAGCACTGAGCATGTGGTAGTCAGAGGGTTAATGAGAAAGTTAACTTCGTCAATCGTTAATCCGTTAACCAAAAAGTTAATTTCGTTAATCTGTTAACAATATAACAAAACTTAACAAATCTGTTAATGTAAAAATAAAAAAAAATAAAAATTTTTTTGCTCTAACACTAAAACCCCCTAAAAATGTTATGAAATTGTAAAATAAGTATTTTTGGGTTCTTTAAGATACAACGAACAGGTCAAGTTAAATAAAAAGTTGTAAAAATGGCAGAACTAAAGCATTATTTCATTATTTGAGTACAGTTAGTCATCAAGGTCTACACTTTGCATCCTCAACTCAATAGAGTCATCTCACTTTATGCATCGGTGGTGATTAAATAGGAAACCTCACTTTCTGAAGTCCCCTTGTAAGGGAGACTAAAATCAAAAGTAACAGTGGTCAAAAGTACCATTGCTATAACTAAACAATGGTTGAAAATAGAGCAATTGGTCCAAACGGTGAAAAGAGCGTCTTTTGGGTACGAACCTTTTACCGTTTTTCAAGTCGATTCGCGCTTGAGGGTAACTTCTAGAATGGGTCATTGTGTTTTGCAGACCAAAAGTTAAGTTTTTTCTTAAGGCCATATTACACGATGGGTTTTGCAGGGGAATTCAAAGACATTTTTACCCCTTGGATGAAGCTTTGCACAATTTTGATGACACCATGCGTATCCTTGAAGACCCTTCGAGTGAGACTTGTAATACCCTTGAGTTTTTGATCTATGATTCAGCCACAGATTCGAAGGGTTTTTGGAGAAAGTTTTGGAATTTCAGATGTAGATTGGTCATGTGGTAAAGAAACCAGCTGTAACCGAGCAGATTTTCTTATACAGAGTTGGCTAAAAGTCAAATACTACTTTTGTGAAATAATTAATAAGTAAATTTTAAATATAACTAATGGGTGGCATACATTATTAAATAATTTAAAGTAATAAATAAATTAACTAATTAACTAAATGTTATTTAATTATCAAATTAATTATAGTATTTCCCTACATACGAATAATACAGCATTATTCGTAATAATACTGATTCGTAATAATAATTTATGTAAAAATTTTAGGTGATTTTAATTAATTTTAAAATGTTTTCATTTTCATTCTCAATAATTTTTCTGTTATAACAGTACTTTTTTTTTAAAAATATGTACAGGGTAGACTAATAGTCAGGTACTATTTTAGTAAAATCATGGAAATTTATTTACATTTTTTTGCAAACCCACAATTTATAGAAACATGTAATAATGGTATATCATTACATGTTTCTATACATTTTATAGAAAACCATGGAAATTCAAAGAATGGATTTTCATATGAAAATAATTTTTGTAGCTTGAAAGGTGTGGCGGTTGGCAAATAGGGGGGGTTACGTTTTATCGTGAAAATTTAACATGTAAAGTATGGGAGGAAGATTGTAGTGCGCACTTTCGTGGCGAATGGAGGGGGTGGTGGTTTAACAAGGTTCGACTGTAGTTTACTTCAAATTGACTCAACAATTCATTGATAAACAATTAATTAATAAATAAATAACGTTCCATTATTGATATCTACAAACATCAAAACATTTTATGACATCTACTTTTAATTTGAAATGACTCACCTGCTGGGATTAGACCAATATCTTTCATCCTGAAGTACAATACTCAAAGCATGAATCACAGGCGTATTCTTTGGAATCACACGGCCACCTAGTTCAATATCAATGTCCTGATATCGAGCAGCATAAGGTGCTAGCAAGGAAAGGCGTAACGATTCTTTTATCACTTGGTTTAAGTACCTGAAATTAATCGTGATTTTTTAATCTCAGCCATTAAATTAGCACTCAAGTTTATGCTGTACTTACGGCAATTTGTTGAGATCGTCCATTGTTACTTCATCTGCATCGCCAAGAACACTAATTACCTCATCATGCACTTTTTTCTGCACATCCAAATGAGTTGCCATAAAATAAATCATCCAAGTTAACACTGAATAAAAAAATAGATGAAAATAATTAAATTTTTAACTCATAAATTACTAAAAACCCGTATTACAAATCTTACAATTTCCACTGGTATGAAAGCCTCCCACAATGTAGGTTATCAAGTTGCTCTGAAGTTCTTCCATAGATGAACACTGATCCATCAAGAAATCTAGGAAGACATATCTATCCACTGTTGAAGACTTTTTCTTTTCTTCAATTATAGTTGTTACCATTGAGTGAAGTTTTTGAATAGCTATAATAAAAATATCATCACTATACCGATTATGTTTTCTGTTAGTCTCAATGCACAGCTTATCCTGATTTAATGCAATAGATACATTACTCTTAATTTCAACAACCTTTTCTTGTAGCAATTGTTGAACACAGTGGCATTTCTAGGGGGGTGCGGACCGCACCGGGTGTCACATCAGAGGGGTGACACCGGATGTCTATAAATTTTGTGCGCAGTGTTTAAAAATTTATTTTTATAAAAATATTTGTAGTTATTGTTTTATAAAAACACATTTTTGTGAGCTCAGCTTACATGTAGCCTATAATGCATCAATATACTGTATCTACAAGTTCATTATCAAAATAACTGTTAAACAATGGGTTTGTTAGTTGCGAAAACCAGTAGAAGGAAGTCTGATTTAGTAAAGACGATCATTAAGTAATGAAATACTTGAGTATTCGTTCCCATTTGTTTATTTGAAATTATTTCATACGTTTTCAAGTTCTGTATTTCCATACTAAAATAAAGCTGGTCAGTTGAAGGTTGTTTAGGGCAATGCTTTTCAACAAAATGTATCTCAAGTAAGTAAAATGTTTAACATTAAATAAACATAATTTTGATGTTTTTACTTAATATTTTATTGTTTTCTTACCAAATTTTCACTTTAACTCATAAACTCAAGTGTGTAAATGATGTTGCGATTCAAACGTAATTTTAATTATAAGCCTGTTTGTTTGCCAGTTGTTTATTTGTCACTACAATTGCCATTACATTTTTATGCACCAAATTACAATTTACGAGTAACATTAGTACATTATTAAAAATATTTTCTGGTTTGGTATGCAAGGTCTGGAGGTGGGGATGACACCATGAGTTACTGCACCAGGTGACACCCACCCTAGGGACGCCACTGGTTGAACATGCCTGTTGTCTCCGACAAGCTAGTTGAAAAGTTTTTATTGCCGATTTAATATATTGGCAGCTCCAGGGGGGGGGGGGACAGAACACTATTTGCTATTTAAAACACCATTTAACACAAAAACTACTATATATCATAGCCAATCCAATTACCAGGGGGGGGGGGGCACTTAGTAGGCCTACTGCATGACTTATCAGTGTTACACGAGTAAAATTCAAGATTTTGAAAATGTATATCTTACAAACCTTGTTGTAAAATTTTCTCTTGGGAGCTGTTTTCTTCAGCATTGCTAAATCCTAGTTGTCTGGATTCCAATTCATTCCATATCTATATTTTAGAAAACAGACCATAAAAGCAATGAAAATGAATTTTATTAACAAACATTAAAAACAAACTTACGACTTCATAAAGACGCATAAACTCAATTATTTTTTTATCATCAGATAACATGGGTCCAAAAATAATGAAAACAATAGTTTTGAGTACTAATGCCATCATATACTGATGAAGTGGAATGTGCTGATCTTTTGGCAAAGTCTTCCATTTTTCAATCAAGTTATTCCCGATCTGTTTTAAAAAAAACAAAGCAAAATCTTAAAAATTTACTTTACTCACAAGATATTGAAGAATAATGCATGACACATGAAATTTTAATATTCATAAAAAATGGTACATTACAGTTCCAAAATTTGAAAGGCATGAACTGATAGCTTCATGACTGAAATGCCTGTCAAATTCTTTCCGCTTTTGTCTTCCCTCACTGTTATTGGCATACTGTATGGATTGCTTTCCGATGAGACTTTGAAAGCTTTCAAAAAGTATTGCTGAAACACCAGTAAAACAGTAATGCATGACAACAGTGAATTTACACGGATGTATACAGTTAAGACTATGTGCATATGACAAGATAAGTTTCCAACTCCTGCCAAAAAGTAGAAGTCTTTTTCTGACAATTTTCATAGCTTGTTTTCTTTTGTAACACTAATTTTAAATTCCACCTAAAACTACATTTTTAGATTAAAATAGAGAACAGCATATTACCAAATCCATTCTAAAACTTCTTTGAGTTCATCAAGTAATTTTCGTATTTTATAAATCAGTCGAATATGTCAACGCTTCCAGAGGTAGGTAACTGGTTTTTAAGAGGACACAGACTGGCCATACAACTATTTCATTTGGTCCTCAAATTTTATTAAATGATGATAAAGTGAGAAGGAAGAAGATGGAATAAGATTTTATGAAGCAGGAGGAAATGGAAGAACCCCGCGAAACGCTTCAAGATAACTTTTTTTACTTGACTCCTGACAGTTTATCTCCTAAAGCTAAGCAAATCCTACCATACATTCTAAACAAACTTAACGACAACTACTTACAAGGCCTATTGAATACCTTCAGTTGCTCTTTGAAAAGATCTGGTGAAGCAATGCTAACGGTATATTGCTCCCCAAACCAAAAACCCACAATATCGCCATGTTGTTCATGAAGAGCTTTGAGAAATTGGTGAATGCTGCCAGCTTTTCGTATATCTGGCAAGTTACCATCCCTTTGAAAAAAAAAAACGCAGTTAATAAATTTAAAAAATGATATCTATTGCGTAGAAATGTTTGTGTAAACTCAACTCACTTTGCATCAGAAGGATCGATTCCTGGTATTGTTGTTGTCCTGCGTGATCCCTAAAAAATTTTGAATCATCGATAAAAATGAATTTATTTTAAATAGTTGTCCAGTAATTATCATTTACAGAATAATCTAAATACACATATAAATTAAATAAAAATTTGTAAATTTACAGTTTCAACATCTTTGGTATTGATTGATTGTTCTTATTTTATTCTTGATTTTTCATTATTTTTTTTTGTATTGTATATCTTCAAATTTTGTTTGTTTTTTCTTTGTATTGTGTATATGTTGACCACCAGGTCAAATAATAAATAAATAAATAAATAAATAAAAGTTTAAATTTGAAAGGCAAAATGATGTACAGTATTGTAAAACCATGATAAGTACGGTAGCCTACAGTCAGTATTATTATTTCAAGATTTTGTATGAATCCTAATTTGCACTGATTAAAAATATTTTAACATTTACTTACACTAACACATTATGCCAACAATGTCATATTCCGTCTTTTTTTTTGTATACTGTATTTCTTCCCTATCATGTTATCTTACCTTATTGCTATTCCTACGTAATTGTAAATGAAACAGCAATACAGATAATAGGATTTTAGAACAAGGTACATTAATCAATAAATCACAATCATCACCCGAGCTAGTGCATTAACAAAACTAACACTTAAAATTATGTATAGAGAAATTTGATACAGACTAAAATATAGTGTACTGCTATCTATTGTTCTCAAACTTCTTGATGGAAACAATGTGTAGATTAAGGTTTCTCTGTACTGTACTAGAATTGATTCTTGCTGTAAGTCAATTTAACGAAAGCACAGTATGTGATTCTCTTACAGACCATTTTTTTCAGTTGTATTTAAATAGACTAATCGAGACACTGCATATAATAATCCAAATTAAATAAAATGTGACCGTGAAACAACTCTTTAATGTCATAAATCAGTAGTACACTGCTTTATTATACTTTTTCGATTTCCAACCACCATTTCAGTTACAGTGGTACCTCAGTTTTTGAACGTAATCAATTCCGGAAGAACGTTTTGAGTTCTGAAACGTTTAAAAACTGAGGCGCGGCTTCCCATAGATGAGATGAGCACAGATTGATTGCACACAATTACTAAATAAGCCCAAACATCACCTCCGTGTTGCACGGATGCTCGAGACTAAACAGCCGACAGCTAGGCCAAGAATCTTGCACTCAGCAAAAGCCGCGTGGCATGTTCGACTTCCAAGAAGTGTTTGAAAAACGAAGCTTTACTTCTGGGTTTACGGTTTTCGTAAAGCAAAATGTTTGTTAACGGAGACTTTTGAAAACTGGGGTGTGACCAGAAAGTTTAGACTAGTCATAGCACTGAGATAAAATTTCCTTTTACACAAACGTTTGTCATCATAACCTGCTCTTAGGAAAAGACCCAAAAATATCCTCGTAAAAGTACATGTTTAATCCCATGTTTAATCTCAAAAAACCTGTGACATGTTCTTAAAACCCGGATGCAGCAGCTTTGTCCAAAAACTAACGAAGATTAAATAAATGCAGTAACACAGACTTGGGCAAGCATCTCAATTGATGTAAAACACTTGCGGATACTATGTGTAGACGAGTGAATCATCTTCTGTCAAAAAGATGATTACTAAAGTATACTTTAGTAATCAATGTTGTTTTACAGTATGAATACATCTTTAATACATTAAAGATGTATTCGTACTATATAGTATGCAGATGTATATAGTATATACGATGTATAAGCCTACATATAAACACGTATATATGTTGCATACGTATAAACGCATATATACAATGTATACGTATTATGTAGGCATACAAAGTATTAAAGATGTATTCCAAACCTTCTGGACAGGTTTTCAATTATTCTAAAAAATTTTAACTGCCCTACTTTAGAACTAAAATTTATTTTCAGCACATAATGCACTGCTGAGATGCACCATTAAGCCCATTGCACATACTCTTCGGTGCCGTAAGTTTGGGGCATTTTCGGTGAACCTGTGGCGCATGACGTCAAGTGACCTCAATATGCTCCGCACTGGACGCCACAACCATTTCATATACCCAAGCAACACCGAAATGCCGCACCGCCGTCCGGTCCAGTGCTTTCCAACCATGTTGGAAAGCGCGAGACTGCAAGTTGCGCCGTAGCCAATCAGAGAGAAGCAGCCTAGAAAATCATCTGTTTTGGATTTAAATCCTCACTTTTTTTATAATACCATAGCAAATAATTTTTTTCTGGTTTTCAAGAATTTTTAGGTAATTAGCAAGTTAGCAATGTTGTTTTTTGTGGTGTTTAAAAATTAATTTTCATTTTCTACATGTCGAACAGCAAGAAGAAAACGTGTATTAAAAAATAACTATTACATTAACAATGTTGATTAATAACAAAACATATTTCATTTTAAGTGTAAACATGAACAAAACAACAACACACATGTACAGTAGTACATTTGAACAGTCCAAGTGAACCAATTACAATTGATAAAACACAAATAATTAATATGGTTAAACAAAAGGAAAAGGCTATCAAAATTAGACAAGCTAGAAGTAATAATATATTATTGTAGTTATTTATTTAAATATTATTTAAATTTACATACAGTATTATTTTTTAATTTATGTATTATTTAATTTTAATACCACCAGAAAATATTTTAATACATGTACTGTAGATTGTAGAGTATACGATTTGTATTTACTACTTCAGCTATTACAGGAATTATTCACGAATTTGGCACTTTATATGGTGAAATGCTGTTCATACAATAACGAATTTTCTCCATAACGAGGGTCGTGTCTACACTCAATGTATATGAGGCTCGACTCAATATCCAACTAAAGTAAACTGTACTTTAAAATAAATAATAACAGTATAACTAAAATAAAACTATCAGTAAATTACAGTTGCTGAAAGGTCAATGTCAAGGCAAGTCAAGTGCTTAGTCAATGTGTACGCAGCAGCAGATTGGAAATTCCCGTAATGAAATGAAAGTAAACAAATAAAGGAGATACGTACAGGATACAAATAAAACACTGCTGCTAAAAGACAGACGACAAACGTTACAGCAAAGATCACAAAATCTAACATTTTAACATATTGTCCAACTTCATCAATAAGTGGCGAAACTCGTGAAATCAAACACTATACACTTCCAATCTGCAAACCCAAGCTCCAATCTGCCCTATAACATAAACAAACGTTAGCCAGTCAGCAACGATATTAGATTTAGAAGACGACCATAAGTTGTAACGTGTTGCCTCATTGGTTTATACAAATTGCTTGAAGTTCTTGACCTTTTTGACTTCTTGATAAGAGATCATATGATCGTATGATATTTCTTGACTTGATCACTTGACTTGCTATTTCTTGCTTACTAATATAAATAATAAAAAAAATTAAATAAAACTAAATTTATGTTGTATTTTTTTTTTAATAAAAAGATACTGTGCTTTTAAAATAAAAAAAAAATGAATTAAAATCAATGATGAATAAAGTTAATATTCATTATTATTAATAAAATCAATAACTAGTAGTTCTGTGAACAGCAGACCTCACTTCGATAAAGAATTAAAAAAGTCAATTTTAAAAAAAAAATAATTCAAAAAATTCAAAAAACATTTAATGCCATTTCAACCAAAATTGAACTCGATGTGTGTTTAGCCCTTCTGAATAACTTGTGCAAGTTTGAAATAAATCACTGAATCGTTCACAAGTTATCACATTACATTCGTGCACGCACACACACATACGAACAAATGCCATTATCGTCCCACTTCTCAAAACATAGACCTCACTTTGTTCCGTCAAAAATTATCGTTGCAAAAAAACTGTGGTTGAAATTGCAAGCAATAAAGTGGTATTTTAAAATATTCTGCTTGTTCGTTAGTATATTTATTACTACTAGTTCTGTGAACAGCAGACCTCACTTCGATAAAGAATTAAAAAAGTCAATTTAAAAAAAAAAAATAATTCAAAAAATTCAAAAAACATTTAATGCCATTTCAACCAAAATTGAACTCGATGTGTGTTTAGC
>JAQIWH010006888.1:0-12183 GCA_034695005.1 Cryptops parisi
TGTGGTATTTTGTATTATTAAGTTAATTCTTCATTAAAAAACTGGAATTTCCTCTGTTTCGAAAAACTTGTCAAGTGACACTAACCACTTTTTCTATCGTGTCGCTAAATAGTGCTCATTGGATAAACCCCCAATTTTACTTTTGAAACTGTGCATTATTGTGTGAAATTGTAGGAGTAGCTCGTTACATGATGCTCAACTTTACTGCAAAACCAGAGTAAAAACTCGGTGACATAATTAAAACCTTATCAATCAGTGTTGACATCTAATCACCACAAAATTTATCAAAATTCTGATAACAAAAAATTATTGAATAAATAACTTATATGATCAATCAAGTGAACGACATTAGCGATGACGTGCATTCTTGTGTCACACTTTTGATTTATAAAAGCTTTAACAGTCACTAAACTCACTCTTACGAATCATTAATTAAGAGGAATGGACCTGAACAATTTTAAATTCTTCACAATTTTCAATGTGTTGTTATTGAGTCCATTCTTATATTCAGTTTCCACAAGTGAGATAAAAATCTCTAACAATGGATACACCGATATAGTGCTTGCATTTTCATCTAGTATTAGCCAAAGTGAAGGAGAGGCGCTTATACCAAACATCAAGGTATCTGTCACTTTACACATGTTTGAAAGTTCACTACTATACAAAAACAATCTATATTGATGATGTTGTTTTTTTAGGAACTATTCACGAAGGGATCTCAATCACTATATACTGCAACCAGAAATAGGGCCTATTTTGCAAAAGTGACAATCCTAGTACCAAACACATGGACGGACAAACCCCTCCATAGATACAACAAAACAAAGTTTGAAACTTTTGCAAATGCCGACATCAGGATAGACCAGCCTAACCCACGTTACAGAGATGGTCCATTCACGTTACAAACAATGTCTTGTGGAAATCCTGGACAGTATATTCACCTCACTCCAGGATATCTAATGCATCTTACAGGCAATTCAACGCATATATTTGGAGATCCCGGTAAAGCGGTGTTTAATTTTGTTTCTAGGTTTAAGTTTATGCAAACAACCCCAACTATGTGATAGGTTCACAATTTTTAGCACATGATTATTTTTACGACCCTGTCTAACCAGTTTGATTTACAAGTTTATGTATGCACTTGGTAGCAATCTATTACATAGATCGGTGGTATCTCTTATTATTTCAACACTGACTTCTCTAATATGGGACCTAATCATAGAATTTATTCCTTTCGGTTATCGCGCAATAGCTTCTGAAATGTCAATGTAGCTTCAATGTTTCTTTAAGAAGCTAATTCTGCATACTAAATGTACACCCTTGTTCCATCTAGATCATGAACATTTTGACACTACATGACGCATTAACATCTAAATTTCATGCGTAGCCAAAAAATATTCATCTACAAGAGATCGATAATTTGTGTATTTCTATCAGCAGATGAATGCAAGAAATTATCTTGCGATTAGGGTACAATTAATTTCAATTACTTCAGTATAAGATAACTCGATGAACTACCAACTTTAAAAAAAGTGGCACAAACTTCACAGAAAACACATCGAAGTGATGCTATGGCTACGTTCACGTTAGACGTTCTAGGTGAATTAAGAGACTTATCTTTGGACGTTTATGAGCGTTTTTAGTGAAAAAGCGTCCAACGTGAACGTAGCCTAAGTAGAAATATTTTAACAACATATATGAACGAGTTCAATTTATATAATAAATACAAGTAAATGCAAAACTTATTGTCCCCTTCTCACACATAGAAGACGCGCAAAATTAAGTGCAACCACCATAATATAAAACGCTAAATTACCTTACCATGTTCTTTGGTCATCAGGGAAGACTCTGGTCCATGAATGGGCACATTTACGCTATGGAATTTTCGACGAGCATGGTGACCAAGATCAGTTTCCACTTGTTTACTTCAATGGCAAGTACGAACTTGTTCCAAATGCATGCACCAACAAAAAACTGCATGGCCGCCTCAGGTAACCGCAATCTCTGATATGAAAATTAAATGATAGAATATTAACGACCAATGATTAATATTCGATTCTTTTCCTACATAACTATAGAGATGGTGTATCATCGGGTGAATGTAAGTATATCAAAGGTTACCCGGATGAAAACTGCATCTTTGTTCCCCACATGAATGAAAACAATGAAGTCATCACGTCTATGGCTGCGTTTCACTTTCTCCCGCAGGTGAAATAAATACAGCAATATTACATCATCTGTCTGTCAGTGTCACCTAGTCCATGGTGTAACTTATTTATATCATACACATAATTTCATTTAATTTTAGTTCGAACAAAGAGAACATTTTTGTTCAAGTGTTTTTTTTAATATTTAACGAGGTAACTGGTTCCACTTAAAGTGTTATTTTGTACTCAATCTTGACGTTAAACACTAATGATTTAGTTTGTCATTTTCACAATTACTACCTGCATAGTTTGCCATAGTTGAGAACACAAATATACAAATTTGCTAATTTCTCGCTTCTTACTTCACAGGTGAATTCCTTCTGCGATAGCAATTCTACCCACAAGCACGACCCACAATCACCAAACAAGCATAATTTATTGTGCGATAGCAAAAGCACATGGGAAGTCATACTGGAACACGATGATTTTCAAAACGATCAGTACTAACATTAATTTTCACCAGCTGTATGAAGTAAAAGCATTCCCCTGGTTACAAACAAATTCCGTTCCTAAGTCTATCTTTAAGTCAAATTTATACATAAGTTAGAACAGTCAGGTATGGCTCATAACTAACGTCGGTCAAATGTTTTATTTAATGTTTCACTTAGTACTGTATAGGTACCGTCCAAAACACATTCAATGTATTGACGTGCGTTGCAAAATAGCACAAGTAGATTATTTACAGCCATTGTATGTAACCGATTTTTTAATGTAATAAGTAGGTAGGTACTTGGGGTTTAACGAGGGCACCGACTAGCTTTTACAACTATGTCCCTCAGACTTTATTTAAATTAGAAGTACAGAAATGATGAGATGAGGATGATAAACATGGAACAGGGTTTTATGATGCAGGGGAAAACGAGAGAACCCCGAGAAAACCTGCCCCCGTGGTGTCAGAGCCCAAACTGAATCCACATGGCATAAGTGGGAGACGAACCCGGGCTACTGCCGCCAGAGGTGAAAGCTCTTACCACCAGGCCACCACGGGGAACGTAATAGGCGTTAAGAATTTGGTTCATAACTAAAAGTTAGTTGTACTAAATTCATGTGCGTAACCTGGGGACTGCCAGCACATATATTCAGAATAGTTGCAAATATAATAAAAATTTCTCTACCGAAATTACAGAAATCTACCTGCAGAGATCACAAACACAGAGCCAATCTTCAACATTGTACAAGCTAAGAAAAAACTGAAGACAGGACCAACCTTTGATACCTTTCATGAGATCACAACGTACGATACAACTGAAACTGACATCGAAGTAATAGTAAGCATCAATAACAGTATTATAATATATCTTTTCAACATCTTGTTCTGAATATACTAACTTTCTATGTTGAATGAACAAATATAATAGCCGTTTGAAAATGCACACTTGAACCCTTAAAAATGAAGAATCATTGAAGCATAAGCTAAACAGAATCACAAAGTTTGCTATGGATCTTCTTTCTAGATCGATGAATCAATATATGCTAATCAGGCGCCAACAATAGGATATTTCATCATTGATCCAAGTGTTGGAAGAGACACTAAAGTAATCTTCGCCATTAATGATGGTACCGCTGAAAGCCTAGAAATTGGTGGACCTAGCATAAAGGACCCAGTCACACTCGGTAACACTAGCATCGTGGACCAAACAGTACCGTCAAAAATTCAAGTTCGATTTTCGAATGACTTACTTAAGGTAGGTGACATAATAACTCAGTTCCCAATATTATTGTCAGCAATAATGATTTAATTCCCTAATCACTTCATATAGCCTGGAAATTACACATACACCTTAATTATGTCTAAAGCATCCACGCGAGATATAGAAGTACAAGTGACGTCAAAAGCAAGTTCGAATAGTCCAATTACAACACGGTGCTGGACCGATAAAGACATGGCAAGTTTAAATATTTAGTGTTACCGTGGAATATTATAGCATTCTTCTGATATTTCTGTATCTTTCCTGTAGAAAACAAACAAGCAGCACCCGAGGTACATCCTTTTTGCGGAAGTGAAACAAAACAATAGGCCAGTTATTGGCGCGTCCATAGTAGCCAAAGTTAGTCGTCCAAGTGGCAAACCAATTGAATTGCAACTTTGGGATGATAGAAATGGTATGACAAACTTCAAGCAGGCTAAACAAATCTAATTCAACCAAAAATAACAATGTTAACATTCCAGAACCAGACATCACTCGTAATGATGGCATCTATTCTCGATATTTCACAAAATTCAGTGGACCAAAGGGAAGCAAATATCCTGTGCAAGTTAAAGTAACTGATGGTGGCAATGCGAACATACTTGATACAGGATTCAGCGCTTCCAATTCGATGCCCATGGTTAACAGTAAGTAGCCAAACTAGTATAATCATATCACCACTTTAGCATTCCCAAAATTTGTGTTAGCGTTCCCACAACTGATTGTATGTGCTGATACCCAATATTTAAATTCAGTAGTTTACAATTACATGACCATTTTTTGGGTCTTTTTTTATATAGATTATATGGTCAGCATTACAGCAAAACCACATCCTACAGGAGTTTTCCAACGTTTTGCAACTTCTAATGATGATATGGAAGTTGATGATTATACAATGGAACAATTTTTTCCACCGAGAAGGATCCTCAACCTGAAAGTGGTCAATTTCACGGAATTTCAGAATTACACGACCGTAGGTCTACAGTGGACAGCGCCTGGTGGAAATCTTGATGAAGGAACAGGTATTTGTCTCATTAATCTGGAAACAAAAATTTGTCTCGGATCGCATTTTAGTCAACCACAATTTCTCTTTTTTTAAAGCTACTGGCTACACAATGCAATATTCCGATGACTGGAACGATCTCTTCTCTTACTTCAACACAACAGACGCCAAGATTGACATAATACCTGGTCCTGTTGGAACGATTGAGTATGCTGAAATCAATGTGACTGGTTTGGTCGAAGGAGTGACGTACTACGTAGGGTTACAAGCCTACACGCCTACACGCCATTCAAAAACATCCAACATCGTTTCAGTTCAAAAAATTGTTGAAAAGGATAATGCAGACAACTATGCCTTAGTGCCTATCATCGTTGGGGCTATACTTGGCATTTTGTTTATTGGTTTCATGGTGTCAGCAGCTGTATATTCGAGAATAAAAAGAGAATAGGTTTGCTGCTTATCATCATGTGGCAATTCTAAGCCAAGCTAATAAACATACGAGTTATGAGGCATTTTTTGTATTTAGTTAACTCCTGTATAATCTCATCCAAAGTGTGTACTATTTTAATGCAGAATAAACCATACCGTGAATCTGACTCAACAATAGTTTGAGATGATATTTGAACAAGTTAGTCAAAGGCTAAGACAAACTATTAACCTAAGGTTAATCTGAAATCAAAGTCATCATTTGCATACACGTTATCGATTTATTAGCCATGATTACACTTGAATGATAAGCTTAAAATAAGCCTACAAATATTATTTAACTTACAACTATGTATCAATCAGTTAAAATAGCCAAACGTTAGTTTTTACCCCTCCATTATTTTTTTTATCAATTTTTGTACTGATGGTGGATAAATTTTGACAAACAGAAATTCAATTTCAATTTAATTTAATCTTCGTTATACAAATATCACTGCTACACAAGTTCTAGCCAACAAGAAAAAACCGTGTATCATTCGTTTCAATAGGCTGTCATTTATGACTCGAAACAGTGAAACCCACTCAAACCAAACACCGCTTCATCACAAAATATCGTTGAGTGAATCATACAAAATACTTTTTGCTTGACAACCAAAAATTTCCATAACGCAAAACACGTAAGTTAGCATTGTGTGCCATTACAGAAGCTCATCGATATTATTTTTCAGTGATTCATCGTTCGCAAAATAAAAAATCCAAACTTATACAGTACATTCAACACCTGTGTTTCTGAACTATTTGTCTTTTTGCGCAATCCTTCAGCACATATCCTAACAGGGGTAACTAAATCATGATTACTATTCAGATTTGTTGCATTGTGCTGTATATACAAGTTTCTCATAACACTTTGGTAGAAATGGTTCTTGCACATCCTGCAGACAGCAAGTTTACATCACTGAATTATTTCCTATAACAGACTTCAGAAGCTGCTGGAAGTGAATGTACAGTATCAGTGTCATTAGTTAATTAAGGTTTCTGGTGTTTTTTTAAGTTTGTGGTAAAAATGTCCAACTTCAAGAACGTTTGTTTCGATCACACTAGTTGTCCAGTTGAAGTACTCACAGACCCAAGTGATTCTTCAGAAGAAAGCTTTTGCATCATCAGCATACCCGGGTACAAGTCACACAAAAACAGCTCGCGACAGTTTGACTCGAGATTTTCAGTGTGATCAACGGAAATCTCGAGCCAAAACGCCGCGTTACCGCAACGGGAATGAGGCTTTATTTAAAAATAACGTTAGGAGCTTTGCAGTATGGACATGGAGAGTGTATGATTTGTAATCATGAACTTTGTTATCCTGCATTGTGCATGCAGGAGAATCTTGGATGTACGAAAAGAGAAACGATGTCCAAAATAGTCTTGCCAAATTTTTGCATGGATAGTGTCTTGAAAGCCTAACTTTCTTAATTAAAACTTGTCCAACCATTCAATTCACTTGTAAAGGTAAGCCGAAGTGTTGGACGGATACAAGACTTGAGAACAAAAAGGGACTGGTATGACTAAGGTTACAGGAAAAAGAAATATTTGGGAAAAAACTTAACAAAACATTAGTCCTTTATAGTTTATGCAGTATAACTTATATTGAAGTTAGGCTGTAAACATATCAATAATATTTACGATAAAGTAGAACCCTTTCACAGCAAGTTCCTGATTTCTTAAAGAAAATTCTTAATACCGAACTTGTTGAGCCCATAACTTCCGTTTTTACAGGTCAATTTTGAATCTGATTCGTGCGTTTTCATTATTTCGTGAGTTTCTTCATCTTTCTAAATCACACTAACTTTCTGCTAAACTAACTTTCGCAGCTCATACCGAATATCTTATTAAACACTTTAATAGACAGATTTTTTATCACCAAACGAATCAAGAGTTTACTACGAACTTCTGAAAAACGTAACTTTTTCTATACCAAAATTATTTCTATATAGCATCTCGGTGTGGTAGGATGCATGGAACTTTCAAATCAGGAGGGTTCATTTGGCATATAACCGGTTACTGCGAGTTTTTTTTTTTGACTTAAGCAATTTCATCAAGGTGCAGATACCTTAATCTCTACCATCAAACAATTAATTTGGTTCCATAAACTTCGGGAAATTCTGCGTTACCTTAATAATGCTAATCACCTTTATCATCATATAAATAATATTTCAATAACATTACTCAAAGTAGAGCTTCCAATAAATTATAAATTTAATGTTATCTTCGATACAAATAAAATATAAAACCGTTATTCAAACGATACCTTCCTACTACGGAACCTATTAGAATTAAGAAATTATCTTGTTGGCCTCTAATGATAAATAATGATAGTTATACTGTTATAGACAAATCGTTAAAAACATTGTTTACAATTGTATGTGATGTAATTTCCCCTTTGGTAGCATCTGCTAATTTTTAAGATTATCAAGGTTGCCTAATTCATCTTGTTATTACTGACATTATTTTACCAAATTAACAAGGTTGTGTTTGTTACCTTTGGGCCATTTAATTTTAAAAATAAAAAATAAATAACCCGTGGCTGATATACTCGTACATCACAATAATTCAATCCGAATTTACATTCCACCATTGATATCTCGCGATATTTAGCTGTGGCCAGACTTTTGCCTCACCCTGTATACATGTTCCCGTGTAATCCAACATTTCGATGATGTGACAATCGTTTGGTCCCGTTTAGGCGACTTCGGATCATAGAAATTCTACTGTATGTAGAGGTGTATAAAAATTGTGGGTGAATTGTGAGTTTCAACATACAAAACCAAGGCGACTCGGTGGATTTTGATGCATGAGGTATGTATGGATTCGTCTTATTAGCGTATTGAGTGACACTGGCTATATGGCATCAATCAAAAACCAATATGGCGGACGTTACATGCTATATATCCATTATTCTTTAGCCCCTCCTACAGGCTAACTGGCTCGATAGATTTTGATGAATGAGGTGTCGTAGATCCGTCTTAGTCTCACTGCTTATGCGGTTATTTAAACACCAATATGGCGGACGTTATATGCAGGTATATAAAGAGTACTGTATGCTTAAAAAGTATTTTAAATGTTACTTGTTTTCTATCTTTAACAGCTGTTTTGTCACATATGATTAACATAGAAGTTAACCCTCGTTTAAAATTTTTTTTTTAAAATGGATAATAGAGTATATTACTATTAATTCATCCGAGTTAAATTTAAAGAATAATAATTCATTCTAGTTAAATATTAATTTTAAAAAATAAAAAGAAAAAATTGTTGTTTACCACGCTATGTTTTTATTTTTCCTGCGCACTCATTCTAATCAAATCGAAACTTTTATTTTGTACTGCAATAAACATTATTACGTAATTCATATACTTAAAACGTGAGTATTCCTATTAATGAGCAGGTTATGTAATGGATACAACTATACAGTACAAGTATGTACAATACATCCAACATGCATTTTTTCAATGTTTTTTTTTTCAAGGACAAGAGAATGTAAATTTCGACATGCTGGACCAAAAAATAAAAGTATTAATTTATTTATTTATTTATTTGTCACAAAAACACAACAAAAAAGATGTTGTGCATTTCTATAAAAAATGCACACGTACGTGCCTACAGATATGTATAACAACAAGAATCATCCGTCGAATGTGACAAAGACAAGTATTTATGTAAGGTGTGAATCACCACCACCTCGACTAAATGCAATTAGCAAGCAGTCAACATATTCACTTCTAATCTAAACCACTGATAACATTGAATTTCAACCGAACTGATCCTGATTTCTTGGAATCATTTTGTGAACAAAAATATAAAATTGGGTAAAACCAAACATAACACGTGTGATTCGATTAAGATTAATTAATGACCATGGATGCTATCATATGATGATACTTTGAAAAACAATAACTAGCCACACTATGAATCATTAACGAGGATATATAAAAAAAATAATCATAAACAAACAAATCGTCAAGCTCTACAAATTAACCCAACTATAGTGACTATGGTGCAATACAATATCAAGTTATATAAAAATATAATAAACACTATCCTTGTATATACTGTCCGTACAAGTTTTCTTTTTAGACAAACAAAAATTAAATATTAATGTTTACAATAAATTTATACTACATGATGCAGGTGATATAACTGAGCTTCCATAATCCGCTATATCCAAATCTAGTGGTTTCCAAGTTTAATTTGACAAAAGTTTTTTAAATCCCAATAGTAAGTGATTGTGCAATATTGTACAATAATTGCATTATTCAGTTTCACTTGTTCTGTTTACTTGTTTTTGTTTTTTTTTGTTTTTTAAGAAAACAGCTAATTCCGGAAACCAGCTTCCAAAATAACAGGAAAACGGAAAGACAAAAACAAAACTTAATATAAATAGGCTACTTTAGGTCTCACAATCATATTGAACTAATACTCAAGACTTGAAATGTTTAACATCAAGGAGCATGCCCAGCCAGTGGACCGCAAGGTGTTTTTGGTAAAATCTTTCATCAGAAATTCTTTAACCAATGAACACCTTGATAAGTTGTTTCCTTTCATAATATCAAATTGAAAAAAAAAATTAATTAATTGCTAACTCGATGGAATATCATTAATATCTACATACGTTTTATTTTTATTTCATTACACAGGTTCACAATTTATTTAACTTTGAAGTCTATTAAGAATGTGGGTCAATCACAGGGACATGTTAATGAAGCCAAAAATTGGGATTAAACTATAATACATGACTGGTCATAAAATTACAAAACCAAACAACTTGAACACTCTTAGTGAGTTATTAAAAGACATCATCAAACTTCAACGGGTAATACCATTAGGAAAACATAGTTATGATATGGGAAGTCCCAATCATCCGACGAGACATCGTGATCCATTCTCATTGGCTTAGAGCTTATCAGCCCATATACTGTATTAACATGCAGCACCAGACAGTATGACTTCAAAACTAGTTTGGCTCATTAACCTATAATAATCGGATTGTATTCCATGTAGTGACTGATACATCTTATTTGTTAACTACCTTTGCAAATAGCTGCAATCGGCCAAGTTGTAAAGGTAAGACATTCTCTAAGTGCGCAGTTGTATTTGTTGTATCCTGCCCGTGTTTATCCATGCTGTTTTTTCTGAGAAACGAAACAGCATGATGGCTGCTTTTGAAAGATTACATGGAATCGACAAGCTTGTTTCATTTCAAGAGAACGAACAAACCAACTTCCATGTTTTCACTCAAATGCATAAATTAATTTTTAAGCATGTTAACTTATCTTAACAACTATGTAATAATTACTCTTTATTATTGTTCTTGTGGTTACTTATCTTAATCAATTGATCGTTTTTATTCTTCTTTTTTTTTGTTTTTGTTTTTCTTGGTTAAATTGATTGTTGGTAAATTTGTTGTGTATTTGGTCCTTACGGACTGTTTAATTAAAAAATAAAAAATAAAAGTAAATAAACATTTTCATTTCGACCGTTCTAAATGAAATTTCCTTTATATACACCATGTACTATTTTACACTATTCATCTTATACCCAACCAGGAATGACGTTCCACGTGAGCTTTGATTTGGTCACTGTCAATTTGCAAAGTAAAATCTACTTTATCCACAGCATAGGAGTTTATATATTAAAAAATAAAATAAATTATCTCGCAATAATAATTAATAACTTTTAACAATAAAATAAAAAATGCAACAAAAAATATTTCTGAATGCAGATAATTTTACATTTTTCTTTCGATTATTAAATAAAACACATTTCTGTTAAAATATTAGGACTGGCACAAGATGCGATTCATTTACTATAAAGTCAATTGAAAAGAAACTGGTTTAAATACACAATAGCCAAATGAACTCTAAATCTTATCAATCATCACTTATGACTCACGTACGCATACATGTCTTAAAATTAATATATTATCAATTTTTTGAACCGAAGTCATATATGGATATTTTGTTATAAACGTCATGATTTCGCTATTATGCAGTGAAAAAAATCTTCTCATGACCTCGTTTTATGCGAAATATGTTGCTATTTTGTGTGATAGTGCACCAATAACTGGAAGCTGAAATTTTTCCACTTTCACCAGCATTTCAACATAACCGATTTTCGATAGAGTTATGAAAACATAAACCATCCTTGAATAAATAGAGAATAATCATGCACACAAGTCATGACTAAATAAAGTATCATAACTCAAAACATTCTCAGGTGAACAGGACTTCAAAGCATTCTCTAAACTAAACTAAAGTGGGGCTTAAGAAAGCAATCCATAAAGGAGGAACGAAGAAGAGAAAATTCATGGACTTTAAAATACACTAAAAACTCGATTATCCGAATCGTGATTATTCTGATTTATCCGAATTAGGTAAAATAGGCCATTGCAATATAAAAAATCGATACGTTATCGCAAAATCATTGACATTTTAGATAGCTATGAATAATTTATCAAACAAAGGATTGTCAAGTTAATACTCTACATACATACATACATACATGTTGTTCATTAAATGCTCACCTTTTTCTTAACGACGTTTTTGGCGATTTTTTTAATGCTAAACCGAGTACATTGAAATTCCAGATTATAAATTTCTGGAAAATAACACAAAACTCATAATTTTTTGTTTACCCGAAGTAGGCCTGGCACCATCACATTCGGATAATCGAGTTTGTCGTGTAATATAATATCCTATTAATAAAAGGTAGTGACTTGGTGCAGGGCAACCAATCAGATTACAGCAATATATCACGTGGTTTATCCTTCATACCCCACCCCCTATCTTGCCTTGTGTGTGAAGTTTTTATT
>JAQIWH010006889.1:0-12179 GCA_034695005.1 Cryptops parisi
GCATATATATGTATACATATATTTGGGTGTGTGCAATATATATATATACACAAATATTTCGATTTTGTTTTTTTTTAATATCTATGTAAAAAGTCATTCACCATGTTGCAAAAACCCTCATTTTATTATTCGAATTGCCTCGTGTGGCATAACCATAACAATGACAACCAAATCGTACCGGAATAATCATAACCCCAAAAACAGAAAGCAAAAAACACAAAATGAAAAGTAAGTCGTCACGTATTGTAAACAATTACAAGCGCACAGAAAAGGTGTTATTACTATATTGTTATTACTAGTGAACGAATCCTTGTAATTAATGTGGAGTTACAAACACGAGATAATCGAAAGCGTCGTGGTGATTATCGGATTGATTTAAATTTGAACCAAACAACAACTTTTGACAAAATAAAAACGAGAACACTCACCGACCAGCCGCCATCACGCCAACAAAAACAGAATAACGCAATAATGGCAATCGCGCAACCTTATTAACAGTGGCCGCGTTCACTTTGTAGCGCTTTTAGCACAAAACCGTCCAAAAACAGTCGATAACCTATATAGAGCCTATGTAAGTTACAAGTGTTATCGACTGTTTTTGAATGGTTTTTGCTCTAAAAGCGCCAACGACATCCAACATGAACGCGTCCTACTAGTGTTTCACAATTGATTTTAAAATTGATAAACTCTATTTATTTATATCATCCAATAGATGTTTAGTTTGTTAAATTAAATTAATTATAGTTGGTGTAAACAAGAATGTGATTGGCTAACGTGATATAATTACAATAACTTTTAAATTGAATAATTCCGCCTGCGTGTTTTTAAAATCACTGATTTTCGCGACCACGCTGTAATGGCGATTTCATAAATACGGTTCATATTTGTACGTTCGTGTTTGTCCTATAATCAGAGATTGGAACCAAAATGAGTGATACAGAAACAACAAATACACAGAAACGAAAACATTCTTCTGACAAATCCCCAGATGGGAAGGTAATGTTATTCATGATTAATGACCTTTTTGGAAATGGAAATTCCGATGTCATGGACTTATGAAACGAAAGCATTGAAAGCATACAGTTAAATTTATTTTACAATATTTATTTTTATATATAAATTTTCTATGAAATTAACTACTTTTTTGATTGATATTTACGAAAATTACAAAATTTTCTATGTTTTCATTTGTTATTATAATTAAACTTGCAACCTCCATTTTTTGTTATTTAATATATATATTTTTTAATGTGTTGATTTCAGGGTGAATCATGGAGAGAATGGAAGAAAAAAAGTAATTATCTTTATTGTTTTTTCAAAATGATTTTTATAAACAACATATAAGTGAAGCATAGTATAGCCTATACAGTACTTAAAGCATAAAATCATAACATAAAAACTAGAACTAAATATACTGTAACAGTACATGTACTGTGAATGAACATGGAAGGTCGAAAAATCTTCTTGTTTATTATAAAAATCTTCAGTAATCACCGTCCATTAAATCATCAGGTAACCCTTCAGACTAGGGGTATCAAAACCGGGATTCCGAATACCGGGATACTTATTGATACAATAAATGCTCATCATGGGAATTTTTGTTTGGTGTTTACTTAATTATATTAAGAGAGTGTTACTATGTTATACACAAATTAACAATATACATTTAAAATTTAAAATATATACCTTTTTCTCTAAAATATCGGTATTAATACCGGGATTCCGGTATTAAAATTAAATTATACCGAAATACCGGTATTGAAATTTTGGGCGGTATTGAGATCCCTAGTTCTGATCACGAATGGAAAGTTTTTCAGTTCTTTTGAGGAGACTTGTTTATGTATATAAATAAATGAGAAAACAACTACTGTTCATATAATTTTTTAATGTGAATGTTTGTGCGCGCATGACGCAAATACGACCTCACGATTTTCACGAAATTTGGTTTGTAAGTTGAGTGGATCTGAGGAACGTTATAGGGTAATGACCATGTTAGAAATTTGATTAGGAAGTTGAAAAATCTGTCCTTTGTATGTCTTTCTCTCAATAAAATATTTGTTAGTTTTTGTTTGTGTTTACACTGGCGTGTTGTTAGGGATAGGTTGGTGTTTACATTTTCGTTTACAACTGAAGGGCACGGTGCAGTAACCGGTCAGTTCCACTTTTTGCCTTACTTTTTTTTCAATGAATAGAATGTTTTAGAAATTCCTCATTGGTGCAAGAAAAGGACCAATTTAATGTTTAGATACCGAGAAATTATCATAGAAGACGCTGACATTCATTATTGGATGCATAAGCGAAATTAGCTTTACAGCTGTCTGACAGCTCTTTATTATTTGTTGTGTACTGATTTTAAAACAAACAACAGACAGCTCCATTTAACTTTTTTTACTGTGAAAATAGACATATTATCACCAGTAAAGCATTTTTGTCCGAAAATGAATTAGCAAAGTGATTTGTACACATATCTAAATGATTTTTGCGAAACATTTTGAATATTTTACGGTTCAAAACAGATGCTGTTAAATTTCAAAGAAAGTGGAGCTCAGTGATTACTGCACCGAACCCTTTCATTATTATTATTTTTATTATGGCAAGTCTAGTTATATGTGATTAATTTATTTTCGAAGAAAAAATGTAAAAAACCAATGAGTAACAAGTGTAGAAAAACTTTACCCATTATCTTGTCGCGAATAAGCGAATACACGCACGAATGTCGAGGGTTCACCGTGCGAAGCAGGTGTTTTTCAGTATTAAAAGAAATATGATTTTTTTCTAATATTTTCTAAGAATTGGCTTTTTAAAATATTTTGGGCAGTGAAAGGTTGGGTGTAGTTTATTTTAAAGCGTAACAGGAAATTAATATTTATGCAGGATGTTTGAAAAATATTAAAACGGAAGTAAAAGCTCTAAGCGGTAAAATAAAAAAATTTATATGTATATACAATGTACATATTAGTGGTTGTTTTCTGTAATTAATTAATATCTACTTTAACAGACCGAAGTACCAATTTAATATTAATGAATCTAAAAACTTTAAAGAAAGTCGTTTACACAGTATATATTACTTACACATGAACGCATAGATCTATAGCAATGAGAGCTACTACAGAACGGGTGATGGAAGTTTAATGAAGTTATTCTAGGACCAACATGAACCCGTATGATTAAACAGCCAGTTGACTTACGTAACTAACATACATCTTAAATGCACACAGAATCATTGGTGAAACTAAAAACAAAAAAGTTCCCGTTGGAATGTTCTATCCGCTTAAGAGTTCCAAGAAACTCCATAGAATATCCAATCCCAAATATTATTCAATTCAAATTTTTGTTATGGAGAACTTTACAGCATTTATATTTTTCTTAGACATACGTTGATATTCAAGCCGTGTACTAGTACTGTGTGTAGTTCACTTGTATAGTATATTCTCTGTTTGTTGTGTTTTTCCCCCTTTCCTATTTCCACGGTTGGAAGGATTCGGTGGAGGTCATTTCGCTTTAAGTCGTTCAGTTTAGGGCGCGCGTTGGCGCCAAAGGTAAACGAACGAAACACCGTTTAAGCCCTGTCCTGGTAAATCCGAGAAACTTACACGCACTCACCTTCTCAGTTAAGTCGGCGTGAGTTTTCATCTCTTCCCTTAACAGCCAATCACGAGTCTCCGCACGCTCCGGAAAGCTTTGTAACGACGACAACGACACACGGCGGAAATCTGATGAAATCCGTCCGGTTTGTGCTCGCTCGTGTCTCCGCAGCTGTCGATATATCTTAGTTCGGCTTTTGCCTCCACAATTTTTCTTCTTTATCTCCTTTTTTGTGTCCAAAGCTCCAACCTTAGTCCACTTTGGTGGTTGTTTTGGTGATGGTTATTTTTCCATGACAACAACAAATAATGTTGGTCTATAGACTTGTAAGCCCTAGTTTGCTTTCAGGATACTCGTCTATTGAGGTGGTTTATTTTATTTTTATGTTTTGTCGTCGTGGATGTTGCGATTTAACCATTACTTTTTATTTCACTTTAGCCAGTTTAGTTTTATTTTTTCTTGTTCGTTTTGTTTTTTTTTCATTTTAAAGATTTTTTTGGAGGTTTACGACGTGCGACAATTTGATTCCCGGAATGACTTCGTGGTATCACTTATGTAGCAACGTGAGCTTAAACATGTGCCTATGTTTCTTTAGACATGTTCAACTAGTGCATGTTAAAAACGTAAACCGGTAGAGCCATTAGTAGTTGCGAAAACAAGTGTGTGTTTGTGTGAGTTTTGATGTAATAATGAGTGATAAAATTTAGAGCAGCGCATTCTGCAAGCCATGGTCCTCACAGTGTCCAGGACGTCATGGCTGGGAAATCAATTACCAAATTGGATCAAACAATCTATTCACCTGACTTAGTCCCTTGTAACTTATGACGTTTCCCAAAAATAAAAATTTCCATAAAATGACCAAGATTTTCAGACGTTTCTGACGTCCAATGTAACTTGACAGTAATATCCAAGAGTTCCAGAATATTTTCAGCAATGGTAACGATGTAAAACTTGATATACTGTATAGAAACGGTATATTTTGAAGGGAACAGTAGCTGATGCACAGGTGTGTACAAATTGTTTTTACAAATGCATCCGGGAATTAATTTTCACACCTCGTATTTTATTTTTATCTTATTTTTTCTCTAAACAATTCAAGGGATCGCCACTGTGTGGCTACAGGAATCAAAACAATAAACAAAACAATGTCTACAGTTTCTACATTTTCCAATTGAGGTTAAAACTGTTTGACGTTATTAAATCGTGTTTGACTCAAACATGATGTAATAACATTTTTCACATGAAAAAGTGCACTTTTTCTTTGATTCGAATAGGGACTAAAATTATCTTATACGAATTGTTTATATTTAACTCATATTTTCATTGTCGCACCAAAACCGATTTGAAAGCTTTTTTTACACGTCAACTATTTTCAATTCCATCGATTCCAACTGTTTTTCTGACGTTTTACACACATCCGAGCGCATTTCAGTGCTGTTGTTGTTTCGTTGTTTGGCCGAAAGCACGAAAACGCTCCCTGACGTGTGTATGACGTCAGCAAAACAGTTGGAATCGATGGAATTTGAATGAAATTAAAAAAATTACGTGTGTTTACATCAAACAAACTTAATTTCAAATTTGAACTGCGTTGGTATAACTTACGAACTTTACTTTAAATACTAAGAATGTTGTCGTGAGGTATATACTATAACTATAGTAACTGCGTATGAATTTTGATGCTCATATAATATCACTAAGTGTGCCCTATTGTTTTCTATTATGCCCTTTATTGTCTCATCGTGTCCTTTGTTTCCCTAGGGTACCCTATTTTGCCGCATCGTCGTTACTCTAGTGTTTTTTTGTTTATTTTGTTCTAAGTTATATCGTCTTAAGTCAATCTATGATGTTCTATGTTGCCTTATGTATTCTGTTGTTTGTCTTTTTGTATAACTGTATTTTACTCTATGGTGACATTTAAAAAGAGATCCGAAAGTGACACTCGTGGTAATTGTAGTGTTAACCCTTACGGATTTTTGTCTCTTCTAAATCTCCAACTTGGTCCGTGTAGCCGTTGTGTTGTATTGAGTGGAACCCATTAAAACCACGTCATGTTGAGAAGACAATAGATCTTCTGTTGCTTAGTGGTTGAGAGATTTTGCACAATATGGTTTCTTTTTCTTTCTCTTTTATTTTTTTTTTTGACACTCGAAAACTCTGCTTAAGAGATGACAGTTTTTCTAATACTTCCAAATCTCCCGGTCATTTTCGCTAAACTTAATGCGAAAACAGCAAGTCACTGTGTTAATGTGGGGGGGATTAAACGCATTGTTCCACGAAACAAGGGGGTTGCATTCACTGAATGGACAAAAAAAAAACCTCAACTATGATGAAGCTATAACAACATGACAAACCGCCTTTTCAGCTAGACGCTCTTTTTTAGCGTTATTTACCAGAAAAAAAAAACATTTCAGTGTTTTCCCTCTTCGTCTCCTTTTTTTTCACATATTTTCACACATATAGACATTGAAAAAAAATACGAAAAAAAAATAAAACGATGTCGTAAAAGGCGTGGAAAGGATTAGAAATCCTTCGTCGTCTTCTCCTTCAAACCTGAGTCACAGAGATTGAAAGTGGTATTAGTGTGTGTGAGAGAGAAGAGGCGAACAAACAACAAGTTTTTAGCACGAGGAAAGGGGTGGGGGTTGGGAAGATTACAGGCTAGGTGTTAATCTTGGTCCCCAAATCTTGCAGATCCCTGGAGGTGGTGATTATCATGCAAATACGGTCATCTATCCATCTTGTAAGGAGTCTCACTTGACAAGAAGTTGCCGATGGAGATGATGAATGAGTGCGGGGGCGGAGCCGCAGCTGTGGTGCACACTTTAGTCGTCATTGGCACATGCGCAAAAAAAACCTTGTATAAACTACGTCTTTTTATATATATATATATTTTTTCAATACTTACTGCAGTTTCAGTTGTTCAGCTACTTGATGACGAACATGCCAATACTTAGGCGGTTTGCAAAAGAAATTGAAGGGATCGGTGCAGTAACTGATCAGCTCCAATTTTATTTTGGAGAAGATATTTTCAAATTGTTTTATTTTTATATTACACATATAAGTAACAAACGATAAAACGTATAATACTAAAGGTAGGTAAAAAATAAACAAAATTTATTGGTTAAAATAGCCTCACAGTTGTTCTGAGTAAGAGTGACACCACCTTTTGGCAAAAATTGGAGCTGACCGGTTAGTGCACCGAGCCCTTCAATGGTAATTGCAGTGGAGGTGGCACATGTTGTGAAGTAAACTAAGCCAAAAACTAAGCTTTTTTAGTTTACTAAATTAAACTATTAAAAAATTTCATGAAGGTCTCGATTTATGCGGATGTCGCTGTATATGAGACTTTGTTATATTTGTGACGAGAAAAATCGTCCCAGATGTTTAAACCGAGAAAAATTCGATTATGAAGATTCAATTATGCGATTTTATACAGTGGTACATAAAGGAAATGAACGGTTCTGCGACTTATGATTGTCTTTCGCAATGATTAAAATTGAATAAAAATATTGAATTGAATTCACATGAAGATTTTGCTTTTTGACCACAAAATAAATCGTAAAATATTTTAGTCATAATATTAAATTTTTAACATTTTTTATTGTAACATAAAAAAGTAAATGCATTGTATATTGTTTTTGTTATTTAAGGTAGTTTTAAAGGTTATTAAAATTATATTAGTACATGTACATTGATGAAACTTGATTTATAAAAACTACATTAAAAACGCTTTTTAAACATACTGTTTATATAACCTACTGTCATTACAGATATATACGGTATGTACATAAATAATGCAAAAAATTCGTTTATGATTTCTGCATGTTTTGATTCAAATTTTAAGTTAAGCGAATCAAAACTTGTACAATCTCTCAGTAATTTCGACGTTCAATTTACGCGACCGTTGAGTAATTCGATATTTATGCAAGTTTTTGAATAATTCCATTATTGATTTCTGCAATTTTTTATTTATTTATTTATTCATGCGATTTTTTACAATGGACTTTGTAAATACAATTCTCGTTTTATGTGTTTTTTCGATACATTGGACTATATAGTAGATGGTAGTATAGGTTCAATTCTCATTCACAAACATCTTAAGTGAAGCTAGTATATAAAAATAGCTATTACGTAAAAGACATATAAGGCTATTAAATGTTAATTTTAGATAAAAATAAAAATTTATACACTGAAAGTAGACCATCATTCATAAGAAAGCGTTTGTCTTGTTAAATTAGGTGTCGGGTGGGGGATAAAAGAAAAAGCTGAGTTTTACGTAGAATTGTAGTTTTTGTGAGAAAACTTTTCGGAGAGTAAGAAGATGACGAATATAAAGGAAGAAAAACGTTTTCAAAAGTTGTCGATAGAAATGCGCTGACGCATTCGTATTATACACGACGTGATGAAGCGCTTTTCTGTCAGAAAAAGCTAGGATGCAAAATTGAGAAGGAGCTTCCCTGCAACTAGCTATATACTAAAAACCAAAGAAAAGGGTTTGAGAAAATTTTCTGGGAAAATGGAATTCGGAATTGTTGATATTGGTATTCAGCTCTTGTTGCGTTTCTTTGACTTTTTCTGTCTTTTTATTTTTTTTCTTCTTTTATTCTTATAGGTAATCCGTTTTTTTTTATCTTTCATATGTAGGATTGTTGCGTGCTTTATGTAGGAATGGGTTCAATTTCATTAGAGAAGGAAAAATGGGAAAACGTGAATATGCATAATGTATAGGATGACATCTGATTCCCGCGTCATTTTTTCTTGTCTAGCTGTGGTACTAATGGGTTAACGCTATAGTGATTTACAAACAGGAGTTTGAGCTTGGTTTTTCTTTTGACGTTTTTTGTTTGTTTTTTTTTTATGCTAAGAAAATAGTGATTTTTTTGCTGGAAATGTTTTGAAAAATAGACTTTTAATATATCCTAATAAATTATTGGAAAGATGTCTTTGGAACCTTTTTTGGAAAATTTTTTAGGGCATCTGTTGGAACATCTCTTAAGTGGTTAGCATAGTTTTTAACAAGAAATTGCCGTTTTTGGTGGAAAAGTCTTGTAGACTATTGTTTTGATGCTTCATGCTAAATTTGAAGTGACCCTTCTTGCAACGTTTTCTACAAGATTGTCTATAAGAACTCTTGGAACGTTTTTTAGTGGTTCTTAAGTGCTTAGCGTTGTTGGTAAGAACTCTTTCGTGGAATGTCTTGCAACATATATTATGGCTAAAATTGATTATTAGTTCTTGGAACATATTTAGAATATTTTGGAACATTTTTCAAAACATCTTTTGTTACGACAAAGAAATGTTATTTTATATTGAAAAGTCTTGCAAAATAAACTCTTGCTAAATTAAAAATAATGATTGTTTCTTGGAACATCTCTTAGAACACCACTTGGAGCATCTCTTGGAACAGTGTTTTTGAAACAACTGTGGAAGTGTTTTTAAAAATAGACTTTTAATACATCCTAAATTTGGGAATAAACTATTACATGTTAGAAGATGCCTTGGAACATTTCTGGGAAAATCTCTTAGAACATCTGTTACAACATGTCTTAAGTGGTTAGCATAGTTGTAACAAGAAAATATTGATTCTGGTAGAAAAGTCATGTATATTATTGTTTTGATAGATCATGCTGAATTTATGAAGTAACTCTTAGTTCTTGGAACTTTTTCTAGGATATTGCTTATAAAATTTCTTGGAACATCTTTGAGTTTCTCTTAAGTGTTTAGCATTGTTAGCAATCAGGAAAAAGTAACTCTTGTGTGGAAATGTTTTGCAACGTATACGTTTATAATGGCTAAAATTGAAAATAATTTATTAGTTCTTGGAACATAGTTTAGAATATCTCTTGAAAGATCTCTTATTACAAGAAAAATATTATTTGTTTATTGAAAAGTCTTGAAAAACAAACCTTGCTGGGAATGCTCAATTAGAAAAAATGATTACTTCTTGGAACATCTTTTGGAACACAACTTGGAGCTTTTCTCGGCACATTGTTTTTAGAACCTTCTCGAGTGTTTAGTATTGTCACTTATAAGAAACTGCAATATTGAATTGAATATATTTCCGAAATGTATTTTGATGCCAATCCTTAATTCGAAATAATGATTAGTTTTTGGAACATCTTTTATACGATTATTTGGAACACTTCTTAAAACATTCCTTAAATTTTTGAAATTGTTACTAACAAGAAAATGTAATTTTTTGTAACAACTTTTTTGTACAAATAATATTTTAAAAAGCTGTATTTACCGATTGACAATATTATTTTACAAAATCTCAGTTTTTGGAACATTTGCTTCAAACATTTTAAGTGTTCTTCCTATTACTAACAAGAAGTTAATGTTTTTTAATGGAAAAGTTTCGCAACATATATTTTTAAAACTGAATATTTGGAATGTTAAATTTTTTAATAATAATTTTTTAATAATAATTATTTGGAATATTTGGAATGCTAAATTTTAAAATAATTAACTGGGAAAATTTCCAAAAGCCTCCTGACACACGCAGTTTATGGTTTGACAATTCGATTAATCTGTGGACAACTGTGGCGTCAGCTTCTTGCCCGACCAATGAAAGCTAATTGGTGAGAAGCTGACGTCACAGTTGTTCACAAAATTTTTCAATTGCCGAACCAAGTGTGTTTGAAAGCCTTAGAATAGTTGATGTTTTGTAATTTTTTCTTGGAACATCTTTTAGAAAGTCTCTTGGTGTTTTTTAAGAAAATCAAATAGCTACTGCTTTTATGAAAAACTCTTGCAAAAGATAATTCGCAATACTGTATATGTTCACTAAATTATAAATACCAAAATATTCTGGTTTTTGCACCACGTCTTGAAAGAAATTGTAAATATTTTGACATTACTTTTAATCCAGTCAACATTTTATCGTGTGAACCTGACAATTGTGTTAAGCAAAATTCCATTTGCGATTTCGATGTCGTCTCCAAAGTTTTCACAACTCGGTAATGACACTTGGGGGAAGACTTCCAGCTTTTGCTATTTATCCCATGCGAAAGCAGAATATAAAACAGAATACCAACTTTTTGAGGTAGAGGGGGTTAAAGTGAAAAGCGAAGAAAAAAAAACGAGAAAAATGGGTCGGATCGAATTAGTGAAATTAATTACGATCTGCACCTGCTTCGTAGTGATTTGGTTGAAGGATCGATTTGGGGTGGAAAGAGAATGTTAAGGGGAAAAAATGGGCGCAATTAATCAAATCTGTCAGTGTGGTAAAGATTAATTCAATCATGACGCGTGTAAACATAGCTTTGCTGTAGACCCTCACTAAAGCCTTCATTTATTATTTTTGCATGGAGATTTTGGAGGAAAAGCCTTTTCACTCACTCACTCACTTTGGTGCGTCGTCGCGAATGAAAGATCACAGCACTGAAAGTAAACAATAGGGACGGTCGTTAAATATTTGTTCGTAATTAAATGTGGCAGTAGCGAATCCCTTATCACTCGTAGTGAATAATCTTGTTTGGCTTTTCACCATGGCGACTTAGGACTTCTTCTGGTGGTAGTAGTGGAAAATATTTTAATCAGTTGGATTTGGCCACAAATTTCCATTAGTCTTGCTTTCTTTCTACAAGATCAGCTTTTAGTCGTTGTTGTTGTTTGTTGTTGTTGTTATTGGATTGATTTCAGGACATTAACGCGTAGTCTTTCGAAAACACATGCAGTTCTTTATGCAAGAGTGACGTTGTGCAAACAACTCCCGTCAATCGAAAATTTCGCATAAATGGGCAATTTTCAAGGTGACTAATATAAGATTTGAAAGTCGCTTTTTGGTTGATGTTTAATAATATAAGAGAATGCTTTGTTTCCTCATCAAATATTTATAATATCTTTAAAGAATTAACAATTCTCAAGTAAAATGAACAAAACTCTCATAACTAGAGAATGTTCCGTATAACAAAATTTAGAAACTGTGTACTCGCAGTGTCTTGCAGTCGACGTACACTTCTTGGTAATTCTGCATCACCGCGATAATCGTTATGACTCGTTATTATGTGTGTTAGTGCTGTGGTTGTGCACAAGTGAATGAACAATGAAGTTTTGCCACTTTTAGCAAAATTCGAAACACGAGGTATTTGATTTATCTGAGGTTGGTACACAACGTAACTTTTGCATACATCGATCAGTTTTCATTTATTTATTTATTTAATATTTCGTCCCGTATAGACATGATTGAAAAACTCGAACATGCGAAGTAAATTAAACTAATTTTATACACGGTGAGTCAAAAGTACGGTTTCATGGTAATACTATTAAGACTACTAAAATTATAATTTTGAGTGGATATAATAACATTTTCATAGGGTTTTTTACAATGGTGGTATTTGCATTGACTTCGCGTAATTACAAACCGGAATTCGCGTTGTTACATTGGAAACTACGAGTCGTAGATACCAAGTCATATTCAGAAAGTTATAGTCAATTCACAAGTTTCTAAGGAGGGTTCATGGTCAAATCCGGTGGTGGCGCCACGGGACTCGACTCTCATCCAATGGCGGCGGTTAATCGCCAAAGTGTATGGTCTCCAGCGATGTGGATAGTGGATTTAAATTTTTCAATACTCATGTAATGGCGGCTGC